>CAUYQG010016869.1:0-25917 GCA_963574415.1 Tarsius wallacei
TTTTTTTTGAGTTGGAGTCTCACTCCGTCGCCCAGACTGGAGTGCAGTGGCCGCTCCCGGCCACCGCAGCCTCGACCTGCTGGGCTCTGGCGATCCTTCCACCTCAGCCTTCCAAGTAGCTGAAACTACAGGCACGAGCTACCACGCCCAGCTAATTTTTTGATTTATTGCAGAGATGAGGTCTTGCCAAGTTGCCCAGGCGGGTCTTGAACCCACAGGCTCAGGCAATTCACTCACCTCAGCCTCCCAAGGCACGGGATTACAGGCTGAGCCACTGAACCCGGCTACATACTTCTTTCAATGACTTTCTTCTCCAAATACCAGGTTGTTTTTAAGGTGTTTTGGTGGAGGGTCTACTTATCAAATTATACTGGGGTTGAGTAAATATTCTATGTTCCCCGAGGGGACAGTGATTTTTGGATTTAATGAAGACAGATTGGGATATAAAGCAAAATCATTCTTCTGGGCAAGGGATTATTCCTAATCCAAGGTTTCTGCTTATATGAACGAAATTATCATCCCTCTAATTACTCAGACTTGAAACTTGGTGATACTGGCCTTATCAGTGTAGTGTAGTGTAGTATTTAAGAGTCCCAGTAGCCCAGCCTTCATAACTTTTAGGTAAATTTTTTATATTTCTGTGTGCCTTATCTGTAAAATGGAGATAAAAATACTTTTACTACATAGAGTTGTGATGTTTATGGATTCTACTTTTGAATGCACAGGAAATATTAGGTATAACTATTGATATTAGTTGTCTTTCTTATTTTCTTTGGTCCTTGTGTCTGGTATATGTGAAATAACAGAAATTCTTTCTGCTTCCAAATATGTTTCATCTGCTTCTTTCTGTTTATGGTAATGAAATTTTCTAGTTCAACTCTGATTAATTTTTCATCATCCAGCTATTTCAGAAGACTTCTCATTGAGTTTCCTAAACATTGTCTCTCCTTAGTCTTATTTCATCTTAAGCCCTTTTCCTTGCAGTTAAAATGGTTTGCTTTGAACCACCTTTTATTTTGTTTTATCTGATTGGAATGTCTTTCTCTCTGTTGTCTAACTGGTGATTAATCTCTTTGAAATCTATTTTCAGCTTTGAACTGCAATTTACCAGTTTTCTTTTTGTGTCTCCAGGTCATGGAGCATAAATTTAAATCAGGTAGATTAAGTTATTATTTACTTTTTCATTTTTAAATTGAAGTATAAAATGCAAATTTATTCTTTTTGTGGTTTTTTTTCAAAGATGTTCTGGCTATTTTATGTGCATTTAATTTTCATATTAATTTTAGAACAAGCTTGTCAATATCTACAAAAAGGCCTGCTGAGATTTTGTTTTGGATTGCATTGACTTTATAGATCAATTTTGGGGAAAAGAGATATCTTAGCAATATTAAATCCTCCATGTAGTCTACATCTCTCCATTTATTCAAGTCTTCTATTGTTTATTCCTGTAATGTTTTTGAAATAGTTATCAAAATATGTAAAATAATTGCAATAGCTTGCTTAGCATAAATAACTCCATTTTGTTAAAATCCTCCATCTTAGCTGTCTGCTTGACCTAAAAATGACCCCCCCCAGTGTGTACATGTGATTGTTGTAACATTCCCATAACCACAGACTCACAGCCTTGATCCCCTGAACTATTCACACTGTCTTGTTCCCCTGAGCTGTTCATGCTGACTGTTTGAAAACTCCCTAGCTACAAGTTCTGTGTAATTGTATGCTTTGTTAGCTGAAATCAGATGTTGCACCAAAAAATTGTTCCTTGCAAAATTCCCCCTGCCACATCCCCATATTTTATTCCTATATTTTGTTTCCTTTTATTTTTAGTTCCTTGTTCCCTCACCCTCCTGCTATGTGGCCCACTTGTGGTTTTTGCCTTTATAAGCCTCTTGCTAGTTTTGCTTGGGGTCGAGAGCTTTCTTGGCATGAGCCTACTCTTGACCACATGCTAATAAAGGACTCATAATTCAACCTCGGTGTGCTGGCAATTCTCCTTTCTCGCAGTTTGGCTATAACATTTGGAGGCCCCAGCGAGATAATCACCAGCTTGAGCAGCAGCTTCATTCTGGCTCTCTCTGGCTTGGTGGAGAGGTTGTAGGGGAGGCACCTCCTGAGTCATATCAGGGCCCCTTGACCTCTCATCTGGCTTGGAGGGAGGTGGAATGGCTGCTGGCAGCTTATTGCCTCAGAAAGAATCTGAGTTCATCTGCATTCTCCTAGGAGGTAAGAATCTGTTTTGTTCTGTTTGTGGCCACAATTCTGTTTAAGGGAGTCATGACCTGATGAGGTCGCCCTTTGGACACTACTCATTAGGCCAAGACGTTGGCTGAATAGAGTCCTCTGGTTTTCTGTCCTGAGGTTGTTCTAGGGATCTGTAACTCTTCTGACTTGATCTGGATGTGCCCTATCATTGTGTTTTAACTGTTTGCTTGCTGTTTGCTCATTATTTGTTATGAGTTCACAGAATTCACGACCTGTCAGTGTTCTGGGCTGTAAGGTAAAAAATGTCTCTGTTGCACTTGCTGAGGACTACAGTGTCCGCTTTTCAAAAGGCAGGCTCCAGACCCTCTGTAAAATAGATTGGCCTACATTTAATGTTGGTTAACTCTCTCTACAGGTTCTTTGAATGTTCATGTTACTAAGTCTGTTTGGAAGGTCATCACAGGGACTCCTGGTCACCTGGACCAGATTCCTTATATCATCCAATGGTTAAGTTTGTTCCAAAACCCACCCCCTTGTTTAAAAATATGTTCTTTTAAAACTTAGGACCCTTCCCATAAACCACTCTATGCAGAGACAGGGCTTCTAACTTGAAAACAACAGGGTACTATATGCAAAGGCCCTTGGCTAACTCTTCAAGGAAAGCTTGTTTTACCTGTTTCTCAAAAGAATGAAATCTTGCCAAAATCTCCTGTTCTCAGAGAAACCATAGGTTTTAACCTCCCCAGTAAAATCAATCATGCACACTCATTGTCCCACCTGGGATGATTGCCAGTAGCTCCTTTTAACCCTGTTTACTTCTAAGAAGCCAGAGCGTATTAGAGCTGAGGCTAAAAAGTCTGTCCTTGCCTCAGTGGCTGGTACAGAGAAGAAAACTCAGGAAATGTTAGAGGAGGTTTTTCCCTCCTTTTGCCCAGATTGGAACCCTAACACTTTGGCAGGGTCTAGAACATTAAAAAAAAACTTATCACTGGACTCTATTAGCAGGTTTGAAGGGGGCAGCCTGGAAACCTATCACTCTTTCTAAAACCATTGAGATTCTCCAAGGACCCGAGAAATCTCCAGAGGCATTCCTTGAGTGCCTCCAAGAGGCATTTCGGACCTATACCCCTTTTGATCCCTTGGCTCCTGAGAATGCTCAAGCTATCATTGATATTTGTGACTCAGGCAGCTCTGGACATCTGGAAAAAGTTACAAAAACTTGAGGGCTTTGCAGGATTGAATACTTCTTAGCTGCTTAAAGTAGCCCAAAAGGTTTTTAATAACTGAGATGCTGAGGAACAGAGACAGGCAGTACAGGCAATTGATAGAGCTGCAGTAAGACAAGCCAAATCCTGGTAATGGCCCTCTGAGCCCCAGGAACTGATTCCAAGCCCCCTCGTCAAAAGTCAGATAACTAGAAGGGTCAGAAAACTGGACGTATTCAGCTGGCAAAGAACCAGTGTGCCTATTTTAAGGAACTAGGACATTGGGTCAAATATTGCCCTAGTTACCCACAGTCAGAGGACCCTAGGTCAGTTCTGGTCCTGCCCTGTGCTGGAGAGACTGGAAATGATTTGAACTAAAGAGGCCAGGGCTCTTTTTTCTTAGGCTCCCAAGAGCCCATGGTAACCACCGCTATTGGGGGCCACACAGTTCAACTTTTAGTGGACACTGGGTAGAGCACTTGGTCCTAAAGTCACCATTGGGGCCTATGTCTAAAAAACAGATCTTGGTCCAGGGGGCAACAGGGGCAATTACCAGTTGCAAATTCACTTCTAACTGGACTGTCAATTTGGGACAGAAATGAGTCACCTGTTCATTTCTCATAGCTCTGGACTGCCCATTCCCTCTTATGGGCTGGGACTTACTTCAAAAGTTAAGAGCCACCATTGTGTTTTCACCTGACAAAACGGAAATGTTTGTTCCTACTGCCTATCAGATGCTCTTAACTGTTCCGCTTTCTGAAGAATATCTTTTAACTTCTAAGTCCCTTACTGAAAATGCCTCATTGAGTTTACTTCTACAGTTACAACAGGAGTTTTCTTTGGTCTGGGTGGAAACCAATCTGCTGGGATTGGCGAAACATCATCCTCTGGTCATGGTAAGTCTACTGGCATCAGCTACTCCTATTCACATTTGTCATTACCCTATGAGTTTATAGGCCTGGAAAGGAATTGCTCCTCACATCAAAAAAACTCTTAGCAGCTAATATTCAAACACCATGTAAGTTGACATGGAACACTCCCTTCTTGCCAGTTCAAAAACCAGGAACTTCTGACTACCGACCAGTTCAAGACTTAAGGGAGGTCAATAAGCAGGTTGAAACCATCCATCCTACTGTTCCCAACCCATACACATTACTCAGCCTGCTTTCCCCTCAACATCAGGTGTATACTCAGCCTTCTTCCCCCTTAACATCAGGTGTATACTGTGCTGGATTTAAAAGATGCTTTCTTTTCTATCCCTTTGTCCCCTGTCAATTAAGCCATCTTTGCTTTTGAATGGACAGATCCTGACTTGGGGGATACCAGTCAGCAAACTTGGACCTGGTTACCGCAGGGTTTCAAAAACTCCCCAACTCTTTTCGGGGAAGACTTGCAACAGGATTTGTCACCCTGAATGTACTCTACTCCAGTATGTAAATAATCTCTTGCTTATGGCTGCAGACTTGTACACTTGTTTAAAAGATACTAAGGCTCTGTTACAGCTCCTCCAAGACTTGGGCTACCATGTGTCAGCAAAAAAGGCACAGCTCTGCTCAACTGAAATTTCCTAAATGGGATACTGGCTAAAAAAGGTAAACGAGCACTGACCTTAGCCCAGAAAAAAAAGCCATTCTTCAGATTCCCATGCCAACCACCAAGAAACAGGTATGGGAATTTCTGGCGGCAGCGGGGTATTGCTGGCTATGGATCCCAGGATTTGCTGAAATTTCCAAGCCCTTGTACACAGCTACTGCAGGAAATCAGTCCCTAGAATGGACTGCTACTGAGGAACAAGCATTCCAGCAGTTAAAAACAGGTCTTACCCAAGCCCCAGCTTTAGCCCTCCCAGATGTTACCAAGCCCTTCTACTTATTTGTTCATGAACAATGAGAAATTGAAAAAGGGGTCCTCACTCAAACCTTAGGACCCTGGAGGAGACTGGTGTCATACTTGTCAAAAAGATTGGATCCAGTGGCTTCTGGCTGGCCCTCTTGTCTCTGGGCCATTGCAGCCATGGCCATACTAGTTAAGGAAGCAATAAATTGACTTTTGGCCAAAACCTGGCTTTAACTCTCCATGATATTGAAACTCTACTGCAAGGAGCCTCTGGCCGCTGGATGTCAAACGCTCGCATCACCCAGTATCAAAGCCTCTTACTTGACCAACCTAGACTAACTTTCTCTCCTACTCAGTGCCTCAATCTGGCCACTCTGCTGCCCAATGATAATCCAGAAATGCCAGTTCATGACTGTAAAGATATGTTGGACATCAGGTCAGCCAGCCCGATCTTTGGGACACTCCCTTATGCCAGGCTGATTCTGATCTGTTCACAGATGGTAGCAGCCTGGTAATAGAGGGAGTCCACAAGGCTGATGCACCTGTAACCATGGCTCATGATGTAATCTGGTCACAGGCATTGCCTCAAGGTACCTCAGCTCAAAAAGTTGAGTTAATTGCTTTAACTCAGGCCCTACACTGGGGAACAGGAAAGCAAGTAAACATCTTCACTGACAGCTGGTATGCCTTTGCTGCACTCCATGTGCATGCCATGATCTACAAGGAATGAGGTCTTACTGTGATGGGTAAGGCTATAAAAAACAAGGAAAAAATCTTAGCCCTTCTAGAGGCTATATGGCTCCCTAAAGAGATAGCCATCATTCACTGCAGGGGACACCAAAAATCAGACACTCCAGAAGCAACTGGGAATCACCTGGCAGACCAGGCAGCTCGAGAGGTGGCAGAACTTCCAGTTAAGCCTCTGACTATCTTGCTAACTAAAACTTTTCCAGCTCCTTCTCTCCCAAAATAGCCTACCTATACCCAAGAGGAGAAGAAACAGGTAGACCTAGCAGGAGCTTATAAAAACTCCACTGGATGGTAAATTAAGAACTCTAAAATTATTTTACCTAAAGACCTCAGACACACCTTGGTAAAACAACTATATTCTACTACTCACTTGGGAGGTACCAAAATAACTGAGCTGTTAAACTGTTTTATTATCATATTAATAACTTAAAGAACAAAGCTGCAACAGCAACCACCATGTGCCCTGCCTGTGCCCAAGTCAATGCAAAGCAGACCTCTGGATGGCATCAGGGCCTAAGAATTAAGTCCTGAAGAAAAATGAGAAATAGATGTCACTGAAATAAAACATTCCCATGTGAGGTATGGCTATCTGCTGGTGTTTATTAATATTTTTTTTCTGAGTGGGTAAAAGCCTTTGCCACCCAAAATGAAACTGTGCTTGCAGTTACAAGGCTTTTGTTAAATGAAATAATTCCTAGGTTTGTGCTCCTCCTCTCTATTAGCTCTGATAATGGTCCTGCCTTTACCTCATCCATAGTACAGCTGGCTAGTAAAACACTAAACACTAACTGGAAATTACATTGTGCTTACCAACCACAGAGCTTTGGACAGGTAAAATGCATGAACCAGACTTTAAAATCTACTTTAACCAAATTAATAATAGAGACCGGTAAAAAATGGGTAAGCCTTTTGCATTTAGCTATTCTCTGAACCTGATGCACCCCATATAAAGTTGGGTTTACCCCATATGAAATCAGTTTACCCCATATGAAACAGAAGAGGGGATCTCTTCTGTTGCTTAGTTGCGATATCCCATCCCAGAAAAAATTACTAATCAATCTCTCTTAAAGTATCTCCAGTCCCTTCAGCAGGTCCAGGCTGCTGTCCACTCCAGCATCTGTGCTGTTTTGCCCACTCCGTCTTCCACACCTTATCATCCACTTCAGCCTGGAGACCTGGTTTTCATCAAAAAGTTCCAGAAGAAAGGACTAACTCCTGCCTGGAAGGGATCCTTTATCATCATCACTACCACTCCAATAGCACTCAAAGTCAGCAGGATACTGGCCTAAATTCATCACACTCGAGTCAAGAGAGCCACGGAAACTGACATAGCTCCACCTTCTCAGTCAACTGGACTGCAACAAGGAACCCTAAAAACCCTCTCAAAATCACCCTCCAAGTTCACCGACCTGCTTCAACCACACCACAGGCTGACCAACTGACACACACCTAAAACGTGTATGCTTATAGCAGTCCTGAAGGAACCCTTTCATTCAATCCTCCTGGTCTTCCGGCAACTGGCCAAAAACATGCTGCCCCCTAACTAGTGCCTGCCTTAATCAGGTTAAGTGTAGCTGGAACAGCTGCAGTCAGCACTGCAACCCTGGTCCACAGAGAAATGGGACTAACTAACTTTGCACAGGACAATAATTCTGACTTAAATTACATGCAATCTGCTATAGACCAACTCCATGACCAGGTGAACTCCCTAGCAGAAGTTGTCCTCCAGAACTGTAGAGGCCTAGACTTGCTTTTCTTATCCCAAGGGGGACTTGGTGCTGTTCTAGGAGAAGCTTGTTGTATCTACACAAACAAATCTGGACTTATTAAAGACACCCTCCAAAAGATCCGAGAAAATATTAACAGGTGACAAAGGGAAATAAGCAGTAATAAATCTTGGTTCCAATCCTTGTTTGATTGGAACCCCTGGTTAACAACTCTCATCACAGGTTTGGTTGGCCTACTTATTTTCCTTGTCCTTGGTTTACTTGTAGGGCCCTGTATATTCAATTGGTTTATCAATTTCGTCAAACAACAAATCACTTCTGTAAAACTTATGCATGTAAGATCCTATTATAATTCCGTACCCATAACCGATGAGTCAGTGAATTAACTCATGTACAACTAAAAGGGGGGAATGAAATATGTAAAATAATTGCAATAGCTTGCTTGACATAAGTAACTCCATTTTGTCAAAATCCTCCATCTTAGCTGTCTGCCTGACCTAAAAATGACCCCCATGTGTACATGTGATTATTATAACGTTCCCATGACCACAGACCCACAGCCTTGTTCCCCTGAGCTATTCACGCTAACTGTTTGAAAACTCCCTAGCTACAAGTTGCATGTAATTGTATGCTTTGTTAGCTGAAATCAGATGTTGCACCAAGAAATTGTTCCTTGCAAAATTCTCCCTGCCACATTCCCATATTTTATTTCTATATTTTGTTCCCTTTTTTTTTTAGTTCCTTGTTCCCTCACCCCCCTGCTATGCAGCCACTTGTGATTTTTGCCTTTATAAGCGTCTTGCTAGATTTGGTTGGGGTTGAGAGCTTTCTTGGTGTGAGCCTACTCTTGATCGTGCACTAATAAAGGACTCATAATTCAACCTCGGTGTGCTGGCGATTCTCCTTTCTTGCAGTTTGGTTATAACATTTTCAGTGCATAGGTCTTACATAATATTTTTATTACATTTATCCTACTTATTGCCTCTTTTTGATTGTCTTGTAAATGGTATAACTTTTTAGTCTTTTTTAGTCTTTCAAGTTGAGATTGTTGCTAATATACAAAAATTAAATGTGATCTTATTTCGGTGACCTTGCTAAACCTATTTATTTATTAGTTCTAGTCTTGTGTATGTACATGCTTGTGGACTCTGATTTTCTACATACAAGCTCATGTTGTCAATGAATAAAGACAATTTTACCTCTTCTTTTTTAATCTGCATGCCTTTTATTTCTTTTTCTTATCTGATTGTACTAGCTAGACCTCCTGTACATCCAATGTTAAGTAGAGATGACTCAGACAAGTTTGTTTGTTCCTGATGTCAGGGGAAAAGCATTCAGTCTTTTATTGTTAAGTATAACATTATTGTGAGGCCTCGTCTCTACAATCAAATAAAAAACTAGGCAGGCATGGTAGCATGTGCCTGTAGTTCTAGCTGCTTGGAAGGTTGAGGCGGGGGGATCACTGGAGCCCAGCAGGTCGACTCTGGGGTGGCTGTAAGCTTGCCACTGCACCCAGCCTGGGCGACGGAGTGAGACTCCAACTCAAAAAAAAAAAAAATTCGGTGTTCAGACAAAATTTTATTGGAACTGGCATGAGCATTTACATATTGACTTTGGCTGCTGTCCTACCACAATGGCAGAATTTAGTAATAGTGTGTGGTTTGCTACAGCTAAAATATTTACAATTTGTCCCTTTATAGAGTAGTAGATCCCGTGTGTAGAGGATGGTTTTGTTCCTACATGGCATGTTAGTCAATTTAGTTGTTTCTCCTGAGAATGAGGTCTTGATCACTTAATTTATGGTACCCCTATTGAGTTTTATTTTATAAAACAAGTTCCCCTGTTTTCATTTATGTCTTCTACTATTACTCAGATTATACATATACTTTAGGAAATACTAGTACTTTTTAAGTACACTTATTTTTCCTACTTGAAATCTCAACTGTAGTTAATGTATTTGCCATGATGTTAAGGAGTCTTGATGGTCTGAGAAAAAGGCATCTGGCACTAATAGTTTAGATGGCACCTGTGAAATGACTTGGGGTATATGGAGTTTGTTTTCTGAGTTCATGAGTTATAAGTTGCTTTTAACACTACCTCCTGTGGATAGACTTGACTGATATGCACTTTAAAAAAGACTGAGAAAAGTCAACATTTATTAACCCTCTAATATTTTTGTCCCCATCACTTGGTAAACTCTTTCTAAGAAAGCTTAGTTTTGCATACAAAGTATTTATATTTGATAAGTCTTAAAAATGACTTAAGTTGAAACTTAACAGAAGTACTTGTTCATTCCAATTATCTGCACTAGTAGATGAGAAATAATGGTGCAGTCAGTTTTATTTGATTGTGTAATGCTTTATACAATGTCTGAATCAGGCACACTTCTAGTTAGTATTTCTGGTTCATTATGATTGTGTTGGAAGGGAAAAGTGTATGTTTGATCTACAGTAAAATTTTCATTGAGAGTTGACTGTTATTACTTGCCAACTGAAACTTGATATTGAAACATTTTTTTAAATGCACTTTTACCTGAAATAAAACTATTAAAAATTAAAAAAAATTATCTATAAAATTTTGGTAGATGCCCTGTATCGGGTTATTTCTTAGTTTACTTAGAGTTATCAGGAATGCATACTGGGTTTCATGAAATACTTTTTATGAATTGTATTAGTCTATTTTGCATTGCTATAAATGCATACCTGAGATTAGGTAATTTATAAACAAAAGACATTTATTTGGCTCATGCTTCTGCATGGTGCCAGCATCTGCTTGGTGTCTGGTGAGGCCTTAGGAGGCTTTTACTCATGGTTAAGGGGAGACGGCATGTCACATGGCAAATGCAGAAGAAAGAGAGAAAAGGGAGATGCCAGACTCTTTTAAACAGCCAGTTCTTGTGTTAACTAATGGAATGAGAATTCACTAATTACCATGAGAATGTCACCAAAACATTCATGAGGGAAATGTCCTATGACCCAAACACCTTGCACCAGGTGCCATATCCAACATTGGAGGCCATATTTCAACATGAAGTTGGAGGGGTCAAATACCCAAATGATATCATGCATTTATTGAAATGATCACATGGTTGTACTTTTTTTAGCCTTCACTTTTCTGGAAGAGTCTTTATAGAACATAAAGTAGCCTGGATTGGCTCATGGGCTGTAGTTTGCTTATCTCTGTTATAATCTATAGTTAAATTAAAGCTGATTTACCTTCCTGGTTTATTACTTCCCAAGGGTAGAGCATAACAAAAATAAAAGGGATCTCACATTTTGAATTTGAAATTTTTATTAAGTGTTTCTTGTGTCAGAATCATAACCAGTAAGTTACTGGGACAAAGATCTCTGGATTCAGAATTTTCAGTTGGAATCACAGCACTTCAACTCACTAGATAGGTGACTTTGATCAGGTTACTTGATTATTCTGATCCTTCATTTCTTCCTCTGTAAAATGGTGATAGTGATATTTTACCTATTTGACCACTTTTTTGTGGGAATTAATTAGATAATACTTGTGAATGCATTTTGAAAACAACAAATTGTTTTACATGATATTTGGTTTGTTTTAACTCTCCCACAGGAATACCAGCTCATGGTAGGACTCAGTAATGCTATGCTCTGGGCTTCATATTTTGTCACAGCCTTATTGCTACATTTAATTTTCATCTGTTTACTGTGCATGACTTTGTTTCTCAAGGCAAGTATATGAATGCAGCATGCTGAGCTAAACTCTGGAAGGTAAAGAAATTGCAGTGTGGGCTTAGTGGGTTCTAGTTTGCTGAAGAGTAAATGTGTTTTTCATTGATTCCACTGTGGAAAGTTAGCAACTGCTCAATCTATCAGCAAACAAATTGATAGACCTAGATTGATGGCTCTTCTGTGAGAAAGGAGTTATTTAGTTAGCTTTCTATCTCACTGAGCAGTGTGAATTTGGGCCACTCAAATATTTAATGTTCTCCTTCACCTCTTTTTGTTTTGCTATAACACCACTTTGAAAGTGGCTAAACTGGCTTCCTAATTGTTTTGCTAGGTTGTAGACGAGAGAGTCCTTCAACACAGTGATGCCACACTCATTTTCATTTTTTTCCTGTGTTTTGCCATCGCCTCAATACTCTTCAGCTTTATGATTACCACGTTCTTCAATACAGGTCTGTCTAAGTCTCCTATGAACTATGCATAGTATTTCAATTGACTAAAAAATGAGTATTTTATTTGGGATCGCCTTCTAAACTTTAGTTGATATTTCATGTATAGCTTCTGCTTACATTCTAACTAAATAGGCAAATATCATATGTATGAGAAATGATTTGAGAGGAAGTGCAAAGATTTGTGAAAATTATTATAGCATTGGATACATTTGAAAAGAGGATAAAAGCTAAGATAAGGTCATATGTGGCAGAAGAATATAGACTAAAATAGGGTTATATGGAATACTCATTCATTCAGGTCTTGGGATTACTTATCACATGACTGGAACAGTGTTAAATATACAAAAACAAAACAAAAAAAGAGAATTGTTTTCCTGCACCTTGTGTGTCACATGTGAGGACTGGGTAACTGGGTAAATTCAGACTGGACTAGTTAAGGAATTTGTAGAAATACTTCTCCAGGGGTCATTTTCTGTTAACACTTATTGAAAAAAAATTTTTTTTCCTTTTTCAGACAAAAGACCTTCACCATTTTTTTTCACTTGTATTTCTTTCTTATGTGCAGAACAATTAGAATTGGGGAGGGGCAAGGAAGTGGAGTTGATAAACAGCAGGGGTCTGGCATCTTAAGGGTCTGGATCCAGTGATCTGGTGAGTTTCAGTTCTTTGATATTGTAGGCCTGAGGGTAGGTTTCCTGAGAAAGGAACTCAGATAAGACAAATGAATTGGGCTCGGTGGCTCAGCCTGTAATCCTGTGCCTTTGGGAGGCTGAGGTGAGTGGATTGCCTGAGCCCACGGGTTCGAGACCCGCCTGGGCAACTTGGCGAGACTTCATCTCTACAATAAATCAAAATAATTAGCCGGGTGTGGTAGTGCGCACCTGTAGTTCCAGCTACGTGGAAGGCTGAGGCAGAAGGATCCCCAGAGCCCAGCAGGTCGAGGATGTACACTCCAGTTTGAGTGACAGAGTGAGACTGCAACTCAAAAAAAAAAAAAAAAGATAAGACAAATGTAAGTTTCAAGCTGCAAGACTAGAGATATTCATTTCTACGTTTATTAAAAAAAAACAAACCTATAATCATAGTTCTGAAGGAGAAGTGGGGTTGGTTTCCAGTTGAAGAGGAAGGAATACTACCAAACTCATTCTATGGAGTTAGCATTACCCTGATATCAAAACTAGATAAGGACACATCAAAAAAAGAAAATTGCAGACCAATAATCTTGATGAACATAGATGTAAAAATTCTCAACAAAATATTAACAAACTGACAAACTAGTACATTAAAAAGGCCATCCACTATTATTAAGAGAAATTCCGAGTTTTATAGCAGAAGAATGGTGAATTAATGTAAAATCTTATAATTTGTAAGTAATTTTATATTTGTACATGCTTCTTTGTCCTTCTAGTCATATACTTACATATCTAAAGTGTTTTGGTTTTTTGATTTCTATTTTAATTGCCTTTATTTTATTGATATAACATAGTTGTACATATTTAGGGGGTACCTGTGATATACTATTACATATACACAATGTGTAATGACCAAATCGGAGTTATTGGGATGTTGATCTTTTCAAACATTTTTCTTTTCTTTGTTCTGGGGAACATTCCAATTCCTCTCTTCTAGCTATTTTAAAATATGCAATAAATAATTGTTAACTATGGTCTCCCTACTCTTCTTTAAAATACTAGAACTTATTTTATCTATCTAACTGAATTTTTGTACACCTTACCCAACTTATCTTCATTCTCCCCTCCCCATTCTTTTCCTAGTCTCTGGTAACCACCATTCTACTCTCTACTTCCATAGATTCACTTTTTAAAGCTCCCACTTATGAGAAAGACTTGCAATATTTATTTTTCTACTCCTGGCTTATTTCACTTAACAAAATCACCTCCACTTTCATCCATGTTGCTGCAAATGACAGGATTACATTCTTTTTTTATGGCTGAATAATAATATTCCATTTGTATAGCACCATTTTCTTTATCCATTTATTTGTTGATGAACACTGTTGATTCTGTATCTTGGCTATTGTGAATAGTGCTGCAATAAACATTGGAGGGCAGGTGTTTCTTTGGCATACTGATTTAATTTCCTCTGGATGATACCCAGAAGTGGGACTGCTGGATCGTATGATAGTTCTATTTTTAGTCTTTTGAGGAACCTCCATAGTGGCTGTACTAATTTACACTTCCATCAACAGTATAAAAGCCTTCCCCTATCTGTGCATCTTCACTAGCATGTTTTTGGCTTTTTGATAATAACCACTTTAACTCGAGTGACATGATGTTTCATTGTGGTTTTGATTTGCATTTTCTTGGTGATTAGTGATGTTGAGCACTTCTTCTTATACTTGTTGGCCATATTCATGTCTTTGAGAAGTGTCTATTCAGATATTTTGCCCATTTAAAATTGGCTTATTATTACTGATTTTTTGCTACTGAGTTGTTCGATTTCTTTATGTATCCTGGTTATCCTTTATAAGATGGATAGTTTTCAACTATTTTCTCCCATTCTGTAGATTGTCTCTTCCCTATATTGATTATTTACTTTCTGGTACAGATGCTTTTTATTTTGATATAATCCCATGTGTCTATTTTTGCTTTTTTTTTTTTTAACCTACACTTTTGAGGTCTTACCCAAAAAGTCTTTGCCCAGTGTTGTTGTATTTCCTCAGTGTTTTCTTTTAATTATTTCAAACCTTGGATTTAAGTCTTTTATTTACTTTGATTTGATCTTTGTATGTGGTGAAACATAGTCTTTCACCATCCCTATCTTAGTTGCCTTTTTGACCAAATAATAAAGCTACATGTATTCTCTAGAGCAGTGGTCTCCAACCTTTTTGGCATCAGGGACTGCTTTCATGGAAGACAATTTTTCCTTAGAGGGGATTTTTTTCCAGGGACAAGGGGAGGAGGGCGGGAATCATTAGGCATTAGATTCTCATGAGGAGTGTGCAACCTAGGTCCCTCAACGCACAGTTCACAATTGAGATTGTGCTCCTATGAGAATCTAATGCCACACTGATATGACAGCAGACAGAGCTGCATTCATCCTCTGCTCACCTCCTGCTGCACGGCCTGGTTCCTAATAGGCCATGCACTAGTACTGGTTCACAGCCCGGGGGTTGGGGACCCTTGCTCTAGGGAATAATTACATATGAATTGATATTATTCTGTTATTTTTCTGTGGATGTGTTTTCATATTGGTTTTCTTGGTTATAAGTTCTTTAAGTATTTTTTGACATGGAATATATAATATATGCAGAAGTATATATACAATATAAACAATAATAATTTAAAAAATGAAACTTTGGGTTCTCACATACCACATTGGAAAATATAAATTTCCTGGTATCTGAGGAATGTTATATGTGTCTTTTTCTGATAGCAACAGCTACTATTCTAATTCACTTTTCTTTCTAGCTTGATAACATATATCTGTCACTAATAATGTATTGTTTGGTTTTATTAGTAAAAATTGTATCATGATTTCTATGTAACTCAGCATTATGATTTAAGATTTATTTATATATTTGTAGCTAACTGTGACTTCATTTTTACAGCTGTATTCTATTGTACAATTATCAGTTTTATACTTGATGGATATTTGGTTTATTTCTAGTTAGTTACCATTATGTGTAATACTAATGTGGGCATTCTTTTTTTTTTTTTTTTTTTTTTTTTGAGTTGGAGTATCACTCTGTAACCCAGACTGGAGTGCAGTGGCCGCTCCCAGCCACCGCAGCCTTGACCTGCTGGGCTCCAGCGATCCTTCCGCCTCAGCCTTCCAAGTAGTGGAACTACAGGTGCGCGCTACCACGCCTGGCTAATTTTTTGATTTATTGTAGAGATGAGGTCTTGCTTGCCCAGGCGGGTCTCGAACCCGCGGGCTCAGGCAATCCACTCACCTCAGCCTCCCAAAGGCACGGGATTACAGGCTGAGCCACCAAGCCCGGCGTGGGCATTCTTATATATGTCAGCTGGTGCAGACATGCAAGAATTTGAGGGGACGCACATAACTAGGAGTGGGATTTCTTGTTCATAGATTATGTGAACATGTTACCTTAGTAGGTTATGTCAAACTGTTTCCAAAGTGGTTGTACAATTCTACAGCCTTCTTGGCAGTCGTGTAAGTGTTCCTATTGTTTTCTATTTTGATAACACTTTTAAAATTTTTATATTTTGAGTTGTGAATGGTATCTCATAATAATTTTAATTTGTAATTTCCTGGTTACTATTGATGCGGGTCATATTTTCATGTTAATATGAGCCATATGTTTTCTTTCTATAAATGGCTGTTAATAGCTTTTTTGCCACATTTTTACAGCTTTTTAGAGGTCTAATATATATAACATAAAATTCACCCATTAGTAAATTTATCAATTTACACAATCATAACAATAATATCATTTTAGAAATTTTCCATCTCTCTCAAAATTCCCCTTGAGCCTATTTTTATTCAATTTCAACATAAAAGTCACTCATTAGTAAATTTATCAAGTTACACAATCATAGCTATAATCTCATTTTAGAAATTTTACGTCTCTCTCAAAATTCCCCTTGAGCCTATTTTTAGTCAATTCCAACTCTTACTTCTCTAGTATAAGATGACAACTTCTTTCTCTCTATATAAATTTACCTTTTTCAGACATTCAGTGTAAATGAAATTATAAAATATGTAGTCTTGTGTCTGTCTTCTTTAATATTTAACATAATGTTTTTGAAGTTCATTAATGTTCTAGCATGTACTGTTTCCTTCCCTTTAATTGCTGAATAATATTGAAGATTGCATAAATATATCACATTTTGTTTATCCATTCAACAGTTGATGGACAATAGATGGTTTTCCATTTTTTGGCCATTATACATAATGATGCTATAACTACATACAGGTATTTGTGTGGACATATGTTTTTACTTTTCTTGGAAGTAGAATTGCTAGATTGTGAGATAAATTCATTTTTGACTTTTTAAGAACTTCTCAAAATGTTTTCCAAGGTGGCTGTACCATTTTATCTTTATTTCTACCAGCAATAAATGAGAGCTCCAGTTTCTCCACATCCTGGCAATTTTTTAAATTCTCTGCCATTTTGATTATAGGTATTATAGTGAGTGTGTAGTGAAATGTCATTGTGATTTTAATTGCAATTTTCCTAATGACTGATAATGTTAACAATTTTTACATGCTTATTAGACAATTCTATTTCTTCTTTGATGAACTATCTTCAGACCTTTTGCCTACCTTATAATGGGATTGTTTATCTTTTTTTATTTTTTATTTTTTTTATTTTTTATTTTTTTGAGTTGGAGTCTCACTCTGTCGCTCAGACTGGAGTGCAGTGGCCGCTTCTGGCCAATGCAGCCTCGACCTGCTGGGCTCCGGTGATCCTTCTGCCTTAGCCTTCCAAGTAGCTGGAACTACAGGTGCATACTACCACGCCTGGCTAATTTTTTTTTATTTATTGTAGAGATGACGTCTCGCCAAGTTGCCCAGGCGGGTCTTGAACCTGCGGGCTCAGGCAATCCACTCACCTCAGCCTCCCAAAGCACGGGATTACAGGCTGCGCCATGGAGCCTGGCTTTCTTTTTCTTTTTCTTTTTCTTTTTTTTTGAGTTGGAGTCTCACTCTGTTGCCCAGACTGGAGTGCAGTGGCCGTTCCCAGCCACCGCAGCCTTGACCTGCTGGGCTCCAGAGATCCTTCCACCTCAGCCTTCCAAGTAGCTGGAACTACAGGCGCGCTCTACCACACCTGGCTAATTTTTGATTTATTGTAGAGATGGGGTCTTGCCAAGTTGCCAAGGTGGGTCCTGAACCTGGGCTCAGGCAATCCACTCACCTCAGCCTCCCAAAGGCGCGGGATTACAGGCTGAGCCACTGAGCCCGGCTTTTTCATTTTTTTATAGAGTCAAGATCTTGCTATGTTGCCTAGGCTGGTCTTGAACATGTGGGCTCAAGCAATCCTCTGACTTTAGCCTCCCAAAGTGCTGGGATTACAGGCATGAGCCACCACACCTGGCCATATTGTTCACATTTATGTTGAGTTTTCTCTTATTTAGCTGAGATACACAACATAAAATGAACCATTTGAAAGCATACATTTAAGTGGCATTTAGTTCATTCACAATGTTGTGCAACCAGCACTTAAAAAAATTATTTTATTTTATTTTACCATCACTTCTAGCTATCTAGATCCAAAACATTTTTGTTATTTCCAAAAGAGACTCTATAAATTAAGCAGTTAATCTCTATTCCACCTTCTATCAGTCCCTTGAAGCCATGAATCTATTTTTTCTTTATGGCTTACCTATTCTCAATATTTTATATAAATGCAATAATATGATATATGACTTTTTGTGTCTGGCTTTTTTTTAAAAACTAAGTGTAATGTTTTCAAGGGTCACGTGTACTTAGCATATGCCACAATTTCATTCCAATTTATGGCTGAATAATGTTGTATGGATATAATATATTTTTAAAATCCATTAATCTGTTGGTGGACATTTGGATTGTTTGGATGACAGAGAATGAAAGTCTTGTTATGGACATGTATGTACAAATATTTTTGTGAATATTTCTTTTTAATCTGAGTATATATCTAGGAATGGAATTGATGAGTCATGTGGTATTTCTATGGTTAACTTTTTGAGGAACTGCCAAACTGTGCTCCCCAGTGGCTACACTATTACATTTTCACAAGCAGTGTATGAAGCTTCCAGTTTCTCCATATCCTTGCTAACACTTGCTATTTTTTTAAGTACTGTATAGTCATGATAGTAGGTATCTCATTGTGGTTCTGTATTGGGTTTTTTAAATGACTAATGATGTAGATCATCTTGGCCATTTGTGCATATTCTTTATAGAACTGTCTATACAAGTCTTTCCCCCCTTTTTTTGGTTGTTGAGGTAGGATCTCACTCTGTCACACAGCCTGGAGTGAATCATGGATCACTGCAGCCTTGACCTTCTGGGCTCAGGTTATTCTTTTGTCTTAACCTCCTGAGTACCTGGGACTTGTACAGGCCCACACTGCCATACCAGCTAATTTTAAAAAATGTTTTGTGGAGAGAAGGTCTTGCTATGTTGTTCAGGCTGGTCTCGAACTCCTGGGCTCATGCATTCCTCTCCTCGCCCTTCTAAACTGCTGAGATTACAGGCATGAGTCACCATGTCCTGTCCCTTTTCCCATTTTTACTTGAGTATTTGCCTTTTTATTATTGGGTTGTAAGAATTCTTTATATATTCTAGATACAAGTTTCTTATCAGATATGTGATTTGCAAATATATGCTCCTATCTGTAAGTTGTATTTTTGCTTTCTTTATAATGTCCTTTGATGTTCACATTTAAATGAAGTCTAATTTATCTGTTTCTTTTGTTGCTTGTGCTTTTATTGTCATATCTAAGACAGCATTGCCAAATTCAGGATTAAAAGATTTACCTCTATATTTTCTTCTACGATCAAAAAAATAGTTTTATTTGATCCATTCTGAGTTAAATTTTGTATGTGGTGTGAGGAAAGCATCCAACTTCATTCTTTTGAATTGGTTACCTAATTGTCCTACAACCATTTGTTAAAAAGGTGATTCTTTCCCCCATTGAATTGTCTTGGTACCCTCATCAGAAATCTGTTAACCATAGAAGGATGGATTTATTTCTGGACTCCCAATTTCATTTCATTGGCCTATGTTTGTCCTTATGCCAGTACCATATTGTTTTGAGTACTAGAATAGAGGGATCCTAACTGCATTCTGCTAAGTGAAAGAAGCCAGTCTGAAAAGGGAAATATCGTATGATACTAACGATATGACTTTGGAAAAGGCAAAACTACAGGGCAGTAAAAACATTTGTTATTTGCAGGGATTCAGGTGGGTGGGAGAATGAATAGATGGTGCAAGGGACATTTTTAGGGCAATGAAACTATTCCATATGATATTGTAATAATAAACATATGACATTATACATTTAACATATCCATCGAACCATACAACACAAAGAGCGAACACTGAAATAAACTATAAATTTTAGTTGATAATAATGAATCAATATTAGTTCATCAGTTGTAACAAATGTACTTAAGGCAAGGTGCAAATGACAGGAGAATCTGTGTGTGGGAATAGATGGGGAAAGAGGTAAATGGAAATACTGTATTTTCCACTAAATTTTTCTGCAAACCTAAAACTGCTCTAAAAAGTCTGTTAATTTTAAAATTTTATGTTATTTTTTAATATGTGTATCTAAACTCACTTTCAATTATCTATTTTATTCACTTTGTTATATTCACCTATTAATTCTAATATCTTAAGAATCTTTTGAATTTTCTACATTTATAATATAGTCTAATCTCAAAATAATTATTATGAATTTTTACATCATTAATTTTTGCTCTGTGTTACTGAACTAGTGAGGACTTTCAGTATCTCCTTCAGTAACTGCTATGACAGTGGGCTTTGTCTTATTTCTGATATTATAGGGAATATTTCCAGTGTTTCATCATTAAAAGCACACAAACTAGTAAACATATAGATTGACAGGGAATCTTTCACCCAGTTGTTTCTTGAATCCCACTTTTCCTGGCCAACCTGCCTTTTTTCCTTCATTTTTCAGTGTCTTCTGATAGTCTATGTATTGTTCCAGCTTTAGTTTTAATTAGTGATAAGAATAGTGTGAAATAAATTTACAGATCTTGTTTAGAACAGGAAGTCTTGCTTTCTAAAAAACTGCTCATTTTGTCAATTACTGAGAGGCATATTAAGTTCTTCTGCTAGGGAGACATCTGTATGTGGCCATGACAGAAAAGCTTGTACAATGTTGTAGGCAAGGCTCAACTAGAATCACACCATGGAGCAACACACAGAGTGCAAGTGATTTATTTGGGAGTTGATCATAGGGAGTCAAGAAGTGAACTTAAAAATCTTTGTACAGACTATTCTCACATTTTTGACTGATTCCTAAATTGAATCTAATATGGGTAAGACACCCAACAGAATACAACAGATGCGAAACTAAGGTGCTAAGCAGAGATGTAAATATTCTTATTGTGCTGGGGAAACAGAGGTTGAAATTCAGGCCCTCCCCAAGTGGAAGGTCCATGGAAAACATTCCAGGTTTTCATTTGGGATTCCAGGAAGGCTCATTTTGGGAGTGAAAGGGCAATACCCGAGGAGTAAGGAGTATACTCTAAGAAAAGGAGTGACCACTTAGTTGTGTAAGAACAAAGCTGAACTAGATTCTTATTGACAAAGCCTAAACTCTTCTGCTGGAACTTCATTTGCTTGCCTGAGGAAGCATGAACTCTCTTTAGGGGATGGTAAAAATAGCTAGAATCTTTTTGACTTTTCCTTCATAATGTTATAATGCCCATCAAACAAAAATTACAAGGAATGCAAAAATAAAAAGGACTTACTGACTGAATACCAAGGGAAAATATATTCTATTGCAGTTCACAGATGATTCAGATACTGGATTTGTCAGACAGGAACTTTGCATTAAATGTGATTTATATACTTGGAAAAAAGTCAAAGATGAAGAATTTCACCAGATGTCTAGAATATATGAATACAAATCTGAAATGGACATGCTAGACCTAAAAAGAAACAATTAAAATTGAGATATTGGTAGATGGGAATAATAGCAGACAAGACACAGTTGAATGGAGTACTCGTCCACTGGAATACTTGTCAGTAGAAAATACACATATTTAAACCAAGGGAGTAAAAAAAAAGTATGAAAAGTACAGGACATATTGGAAGTGACATTTAGGGCATGGCGAGAGGTTCTAAAATGAATTTAATTCTAGTGCTAAAATTAGAGCAGAGCAGAGAATGAAACAGAGTAATATTTAAAAACATACTAGCTGAAAATTTTATAAAATTAATTATGGTCACACAGCAATAGATTCAACAGCTCTACAAACTCTAAGCAGGATTAATAAAAAATCATATATAGATGCATGATAATCAGACTGCTGAAAACCAAAGGTACATCCAGAAAAAACATATTTCTTCAAATGAGCAAAAGTAAGAGTGATTAAGTCACAAAACAGTAAAATCCAGAGGATAGTAGAATAACGTTTTTCAAATGCTGAAAGATTAAAATCTACAAACTTGGAATTAAATACCCAGCAAAAAAAAAATTGTTAAAATGTAGGTGAAATAAGGAAAAAAGTCTGAATGAATTTGTCTTTAGCCAATTTTCTCTAATAGAAGTAGTAGAGGCAGTTAGTTCTTCAGGTGGAAGAAATAGGATCCCAGAGTGAAGCACTAAAGGAATAAAAGGAAGGAATAAAAACACTGGAAGTGGTCAATTTATGGATAAATGAGAAAGACTAGAATAGAAGGAAACTTCCTTAATCTGATAAAAAAAAAAAAACTATACAAATTTCTAAGGAAAATCACAATTAATGCTGAAATATTGAGTAACTTTTTCTTAAGCTCAGAAATCACATAAGGATGTGAGCTATTATCCTTCTTTTTCAACATTGTACTGGAGATTCTACCCAGCAATAATGCAAGAAAAAGTCATATAATGTGTAAGAGTTGGAAAGGACAATGAAATAAAAATACCATCATTTGTAATCAACATGATTTTCTTTGTGGAAAATCCAAAAGAATCTGTACATAAACTATTAGAATTAATAGTTTAACAAAGTTACAACATACATGGTTAATGGAGAAAATTAAATTTGATGATACATATTAGCTATTTTTAGAAAAGGAAATATAAAAAATACCATTTATCATGGCTTAAAGTGTCAAATATCTGGGAATAAATCTAAAAAAAGGTGCAAGATCTTTACTCCGAAAACTACCAAATATACTTGATTACTGAGTTGAAAGATTCAATATTAGTAGTTCTTTCCCTACAAATCAAAACAAATTCTCAGCGTGTGTGTATGTATGTAAGTTGAAAAACTGATTCTAAAATTATGTGGAAATGCAAAGGGCCAATATTAGTCAATATAATTTTTGTAAAAGAAAAATTGTAAGGATTATGTTACCAGACAGAAAAACTTATTATGAAGATATACAAATGGAGCCAGTCTGGTTTTCATATAAGGACAGACAGATAAGTCAATAGAACAGGGCAGACCATCCACAGGCAGACCCATATATATATATGGGTCATTACTAGTTTATGACAAACACATCACTTTAGTGCAGTGAAAATGATATTCTTTCTAATTAATAATACTTGGGTCTTTGATATCCATGGGGGAGGAAAGAAACTTGGGCTATAAATATCATCATACCCTAAAATTCATGCAAGATGAGTAACAGTCCTAAATGTGAAAAGTAAAATGAAAACAATTGAGGATTGGTAGGAAGATGGGATTAATTTTGTTCTTGAGGCTCTTCAAGATTTCAGTCCATTCCATCAGTTCATATATTATTAAAAGTTTAGTCGATTTCTCTTTGTCCCTACAAAATCTCTTCTTTTATGACAGACTAGCTAATCTGCCTGTTGGTACCTAATATGAAATTGCCTCCAGCGAATGAAAGGGGCTGATATTTGCTCACCTAGGAAGGGCTTGTTTTTGCTAGGAATTTAGTGCCTTTAGATTTCTTTGTCTCTATAGATCTTCAATGGCTGAGAGAGAGAGAGAGAGAGAGAGAGAGAGAATAGTTTCCTGGCTGCTTTAAAGATTTCCTTTGTCTTAGTTATCAACACCTGGGCTATGATAAATTTTGGCATACTTTTCTGTCTATTTGTCTTATTTGAAGTTTTTAGTACATCTTGACTCTGTAGCTTGAATATTTTCTATCAGTTTTGAAAAATTCTTAGGCATTATGTCTTAAATATGCTTATTTCCTCTTTTCTTTTAATTCTGAAACTTCAATCATATGGATGCTAGATTTTTCATCATGTCCCATACATCTCTTAAAATGTTTTCTATATTTTCTAGATTTTTTTTTCTTCATGCTTCTCTTTGCACATTTTTATGACTCCTCCTAGTCTTTAGTACTACATTCAGCTATGTGTAACATATTGTTAAAGCCATATTTCCATTCTTCATTCTGGTTACTGTATTTTCATTTTGAGAATCTATATTTGAGTCTTTATTATACCTTCTTGTTATTGTGGCTAACGTTCTCCATGTTATCATATAATTTCATACTTACCCCATTCATAGTTATTTTGACATCTGTTTCTGATAGCATTAAGAACTTCTGGCATCTTTCTATTACATATCTTTTGCTCTTGATGTTGGCCATGTGGTTTTTACCTGGTATATTAGTTTTCTAGGGCTGCCATTAACAAAATACCACAGACTGGGTGGTTAAAACAGCAATGTATTTTCTTACAATTATGGAGACTAGAGTTCAACGTGAGTGGGTTTAGCTTCTTCAGAGGCCTCTCTCCTTGGCTTGCAGATGGCCCTTTCCTCTCTTTGTCTTTCTTCTGTATGTGTAAATCCTGGTGTCTCTTCCAAATTTTCTCTTCTTATAAAGCATTAGTCAAGTTGGATTAAAGCAGACTCATTTTAACTTAATCACTGCTTCAAGACCTGAGCTCCAAATGCAGTCATATTCTGAGGTACCAGGGCTTAGGGCTTTAACATATGAAACTTGAAGGGGCACCATTTAGCTCATAACACCTGGTGTTCCTAGTGATTTTTAATTGAATGCAAAGCATTGTACATGAAAAGGTTATAAGAATAATTTGAGGAGGGGGTCAAGATGGCGATGACACAGGTGGAACTGTGAGATTCTCCGAATGAGAGTTCCCCAAAAAGACTCTTGCTTCCCTTCCCCCACCCACTCATTCCCAGCCAGACGCATCGGTCTGAGGCCCAGGGACCCACGGTCCCATGCAGGGCCGGCTATTGCATCCCTGGTTGCTCCCCTGCTGGTAGGAAATCTCGGGTCTCAGCTCCCTCCCTGGTTACAACATACCCAGACCAAGCCCCCAATCACCCAGGGAGGCTCTGGGCACCCGCCCTTCAGAGAAGCTGATTCCATTTCTGACTGAAATATGCTGGGAACAGTCCAGGGCCACTTTTGCTGCTCAACGCCGGCACTTTGGAGCTTGGGAGCTTTGAAGCTCTGAATTCCAGAGCTCTAACCCTGGATAGAGTGCCAGCGGTGCAGCTGATCCCTGGGGCCTCAGACTCAAAGAGCGGAGAAAAAGGATCCGCAAAAGTGAAACTATCACTTTGGCCATTCTCCAGGCAGAGACTTGCGTTGCCCTGCCCACCTACAAGCAGGCTCCACCTCGGTTCCCAAGGATACGTCACTAAACAGAAGACAAAGCCACTCCCCTGGGAACTAAGCAGCAGTTGTCTCAGATTACAGCTCAGAAGAAGAAACCCAAGCTTTAGTAAATGGAGCTCTCTGCATTGAAAATAAGGGGAGAGGCTAAAGAGCAGAGATGAACAGATTTTAGACACTCAGGAAAGACCCCAGAGCTAGTCTGGTTTTTTACTTGGACTTTTGATTTTATCACTTTGTTTGTTTTGCTCACTTCTCTTAGCTTATTGACTTACACTATCTGTGTTAGGCAAAACACATCAAAAGACATGATTTTTTTGGTCTGCCTTTGTATAGCTACAAGTACTTTTTAGGGAATTGTCTTTACTCACTTCTCTCCGGCCTTGTGTCTCTTTTTCACCTCTTAGTTAGTATGTATGGTTGTCCTCCCTCTCACTCTTCTCTCTTTCTAACTTCCTATTGACCCCACCTTCTTCCATTACCTCGTTCTTTTGTCCCTCCTTTTATTCCAGGTACCAAACCTAAATTCTGTTGCACAGAGAGATTGTAAGACGGTGGGAAATAGGTTCCAGTGGGCTCATACACTGACAGGTGGATGCTAGAATTGGCATATAGATTCTGAAGCACAGCTTTCCCCTCAATTAAACCTCAAAACTGCAAAAAGTACAGCCCCAACCCACACAACCTCAAAAGTGAACAAAAGCCAGAGGACTCTCATAAGGAAGAACAGGAGATTGCACAAGTGAAACAAAAGCAACCCCACCCTCCCTGAAAAACAGAATTAAAGAAGGGGAAGGAAAGGAGGAGAGAGAGAGAAATCTACACAAATGAA
>CAUYQG010016871.1:0-34012 GCA_963574415.1 Tarsius wallacei
CGCCGGAGCCCAGCAGTTCGAGGCTGCGGTGGCCGGGAGCGGCCACTGCACTCCAGTCTGGGTGACAGAGTGAGACCCCAACTCAAAAAAAAAATAAAAATAAAAAATTAGCTGGGCGTGGTAGCATGCGCCTGTAGTTCCAGCTACTTGGAAGGCTGAGGCGGAAGGATTGCCTGAGCCCAACAGGTCAAGGCTGCGGTGACCGGGAGCGGCCACTGCACTCCAGTCTGGGCGACAGAGTGAGACTCCAACTAAAAAAAAAAAAAAAAAAATACAAACTAAAAACCAACAGAGGGAGAACAAAATAACTTTAACCCTCTCTTTTTGAATCATGAGCTTGAAGTCCACCTGGCTGATAAAACTTTGTTGAAATTTTTAAAGTCATCTTTGGGTAATGACATACAATGTTCCGGAAAGACATAGCCTTGGAGCTATGACCATGACATAATGAGCTGTATCACCCTGAGCAGGTTACTAAACTTTTCTGTCCCTGCCTTTCTTCACCTCTGACAACTTGGACTATCAAGTGGATCAGGACTAATATGTAAAATTCCTAGCCCTGTGTCGACTCATGCTAAGTACTAAACCTATTAATATTGTCATTTTAGTATTGTTATTAACAAAAACAATAGAAGCATGTGATTCTCACAATATTACAAATAGAATAGGCATAAATGTCTGTTGTAGATACTTCTAATTCCTAAATCCTTTGACCACTAAAAACTTGAAGGCAGTAAAACAAAGCAAAATAAAAACAAAAAATTTTTAAAAACCAGATTCAGTCCTGGATGTCCATTCAGGGTGCTGAGCACCCAAACAGCACACATTGCAAAAAAAAAAACCCCCCTTCCAAATTTTACTAGAACTTAGCTCAAAGCACTGTAGGTTGCATCTTCAGAAAAGTCACAGCAGCTTAGAAAAGGGTTGTGGTCAGCCAGGTGTGGTGGCTCATGCCTATAATTCCAGCCCTTTGGGAGGCAGAGGCAAGAGGATTGCCTGAGCCCAGGGGCTCGAGATCAGCCCTGGCCACTTGGCAAGACCTTGTCTCTACAATAAATTTTAAAAATTAGTGGGCATAATGGTGCACGCCTCTAGTTTTGGCTACTTGGAAGGCTGAGGCGGAAGGACCACCTGAGCCAAGCAGGCTGAGGCTGCGATGACTGCGAGCATGCCACTGCACTCCAGCCTGGGCAACAGAGTGAGACTTGGACTCAAAAAAGGAAAAGAAATGGGTTATGATCTGGCAAGTACCTACCCGTCACTTCCAGAATGTCAAAATCTGCGATACCACATCATGATATGCAAATAAGGCTACACGATTTTAGTTGTTATGAGTGTGTGCACAAGAGTCTGTGAACATGTGTGTTTCTCCCTCAGTTAACATACTATCAGCAGAGCTGATAACCATTCACGTAACCTGGAAGGCATGTTTTCCTGCCAAGAAACTCAGAGACAGTAATGAGGGGAAGGGCAATGAGAGAATTCATGATGGCAGGAAGAAATCAGAGCTGATACACCGTTTCACTCCACTTCAGATGAGTCTAAATTAAGTAGCATGGCCTATAGAGGCTTCTTGGCTTGGAGGGCAACCTGATAGTGAAGCTAGGATCGCAGTCTATCGATGTACTAAATTGATGGCAACGAAAAGAATCCTCTTCAGACACAAAAGTACACTTGTTTCCAGATTAATGTATCCTGAATATGAGCTTTTCACCCCTGCTCTGAAGGAGTTAACGTATGCTTGCTTCGGGGTAGAGGCAGAGACTCTGTAGTATTATTTTTGGAAGTATTTGTTTGCAGAGGTGACCTGGCCACTTGCTCCGGGATACACTGAAAGGCTACTCTTTCCTGACATCTCATGAAGCAAATCCGCAAGTACACTAAAGAGTTTGCGTACATTGGTGGTGACAGAGGGACAATCCAGAATGCATGCTGGATGGACATGACGTGTTTCTCTCGGCAAAATCTAGAGTCACCTTTACAGCCCTACCCCCTCCCTCATTTCCTCCTTCCACTTACTGCTCCAGAGCATCTCAATTACCTGCTGTTAAGCATCTTGGCCTTATCATCGTGTAACCAATGCCTGTTTCTCTTTTCAAAAACGACTAACAGGAATTCAGGGTATTGTGTTGAATTTTAATGGGTTATTTTGTTTCTCATATGCTGGTTTTCTAAAGGCCTGATAGTGGCTTCCTCTCTCCTTCTTTAAAAATAAGATTGAGAATCTACATCGCTGATGACGTTGAGAATCAGCATCTTTCCAACAGCTGGAAAGGCTCAGTGGCATAAGACTTTGGAGGAAAAAACTCATATGGGAACTGATATTTTAGGTTCCTTGAAATTAAAATACAAAGTTTGCTTGAAGTTATAAAGTAAGCAAGGTTAGAGAGTGCAGGTGCCTGCCCTCTGATGTGTGCCCCGGAGCAAATGGTAGGCACTGCCATATTGCCGTCTCACGAGTTACAAGATGAATCAGTATGTTCTTTTTATTAAAGCTAATGCTAAGCTTTTGAACCTGGTAGAGTACAGATGCAGCTTGTGGAAATGCATGAGCCCAAGGGCTGGCCTGCCTGCCTGCCTTCTTTCCTTCCTCCCTCCCTTAAGCCTCCTTCCCTCCCTCCCTCCCTCTCTTCTCCCTCCATCCCTCCCTTCCTTTTTTTTTTCTTGAGAAACTAAATTCAGAATTTTGTCATGGGATTTCAATGATTTCCTAGATTCCATACCATGAATGGCCTTAGCTTAGGCTAAACTCAGTGTGAGTTATGTGAAAGCTCCATGGACAACCATCCCCTTTGCCAAGATCATCAGGAGGGACTGCGCTCTTTATAGCATACAGGTAACCCACCTTTCTTCTACACAGAATTTGGTTTCATCCCAAGTATATTCTGCTATAATTTTTTGAGAATCTTTGTTGTCTTGGTTTTGAAAGCAAAGGGCAGTAGAATTAACTCACCCACACGAAATGCTTTGAAGTTGTACACAGTTGTATAATAATGGTTATAAATGGTGAGCCAATCTCTTTTTGCATTCATTGCAAGCCATTTTCTTTCTTTCTTTCTTTTTTTGCTAGATAAGCAATACAGTCATTTAATGCATGCATAATTTTTTGTTCTTGTTACTCAAAATCTTATTTGAATAATGGATATTTTGGACAAATATAAGTCTATTTAGAAAAATGCATCTTTTATTTATTCAACAGATAATTATCAGGAATATTCTATTCCTAGGCACTATTTACATTTCTTCCTTCTTCCCAAAATGTTATATTGAATCAGCACCCATCACACACAAGTAGTGAGGAAAGGGTTGCCTACCTGGGCTATGCAGTAGTCAGCATTCTTTCCCTGCCCCAGTCCAAAACCCACTTCACACACCATGCCAGCTACATATTCCTAAGTCAAGAGTCAGATCTAAGGCCAGATGTGGTGGCTCACACCTGTGATTCCAGCACCTTGGGAGACCAAGATGGTAGAACTGCTTGAGACCTGGAGTTTAAGACCAACCTGGGCAACGGAGAGAGACCAGACATCTACAAAAAAAATTTTTTTAAAAGTTAGATCGAATCTATTTTCTGGTTCGTCTATTCCTAGAAAGTTAAGTAGAAAGACTTCTGCTTGCCTTTCACAACCTTTTTAGCATGGTCCCAAACCACCTCTCCATCATCTCCCCCACTTCCACTCTGAAACTGAATGAACCCTTTGTCTTGCCTCAAGCAAGCCTTGTACTTGCTGACTGCAGGTTTTTGTTTATGTCGTCCTTTCCACCAGAAGTCTCCTGCACTCTTAGCTTCTGCCTGTGAAAA
Organism: Tarsius wallacei; assembly: GCA_963574415.1. Lineage (NCBI taxonomy): Eukaryota > Metazoa > Chordata > Mammalia > Primates > Tarsiidae > Tarsius > Tarsius wallacei. The sequence continues at coordinate 3,803 of CAUYQG010016871.1, forward strand.
TCTTCCTACTCACTCTTCAAATCCCACTGGCCCATGGAGACCTCCTAATTCTCCTTACAGACAAGCCTTTTCCTACTTTGCCAGTGTAACTCTTCCTTGATCCTCCCCTTATTTTAGCCATTGATCCACGGGAGATGCCACATCTACTAAGGTATACATTTGCAAAAGGCAAAGTCAATATCATCTTTGCAGCCCAATAATAATTTGCATTTAGCAGGCACTCCATTTGTTGCATTCAACTAAAGGACGGTTAGTACCACCTTTTAACCCAAAAGCTAAAGTCATAGATATCGGCATATGAAAGAACCCCCTCACCTAGTCTAATGGTTGATGCTCAAATTGGATCAGAATCATCAGGAGCTTTTCAAAACACACTGTCCCAGGTCTTCACCCTAGCCACCTAAAATAGAACTTTATTTTAGGCCAGTGTTCCTTAAGCATCTGGCCCCTTCTCCACTCTTGGAGTAGTGGATCCACCCTCTCTCTGATCTACTTTCTGAATAAACTCTCTTTTTCCTAAAAAAAAAAAAAAAAGAAAGAAAGAAAGAAAGAAAATAGAACTTTATTTTAAAAAATAAAAATGAGGAGAGAAGAAAGAGAAAACGTCATACAGCTGATCAGTGACTGATCCTGGATCATCACTAGTGTGATATAATAGAAAGAGCATTGGCTTTTATATCAAATAAACCTGGATTCAACTCCTGCCCTGAGGAAGTTACTCAACCACTCTAAACCTTGACTCTTGGACTTATAAACTGCAGATACCACCTATCTTAAGAGTTATTGTATAAAACAAGTAAGAGGATACACAGAAATCACCTAGCATGTTATGTGGCGCCCAGTAGGCACTGTAATGAATATTAGTTCTTTCCCTCTCTCTCCTTCCCTCATGCCTCCATGTCCAGTGTCTGACCCAATGCCATGCTGTCTAACTTAATTGAAAAAAATCAGTACTTATTTATTCATTCACCAAAATGAATTGGGAGCTTCCATGGACCAGGCACTGTCTTAAACCTTGGTATATCCCCACTTAATATCCAAAATTTCCCAATATAACAATGAATCTGAAATTATTATGTAAAAAGCTATGTCAATCTTTGGAAACAAATGTCAGACTCAATATCCACCGTGAACTACTTACTTCACAAAGGGTTCGAATACTATAAATTATTTCTATCAGTTGTTCTTGTTCTTGTTCTCTGTTTTAACTCATGATGACATAAGCAAGTCACTTTTAACACAGAAATAAGGGCACGATGTTAATTTTAGTATTCTAAGGAAACAGGAATTTGTTTTTATCAATACTTATTTAGTCAACTTTTTACCCAAGCATCCCTCTTTATTTCTCAGTCTGATATTTAATAAAAGGTTTATGGGTTTCTGTTTTTCTTAGTTGGGAGGCCAGACTAAAATTGAAATTGCCATTTCCTTTCATCCAACATGGCATGTGTGAGTAGACGGCATACATCATGGCATTGTAATGTGTTATACAATCAGAATCTATATTCTTTCATTGTTTCACTTTCCTATTCAAAAGTTAATCTATTTCCTTAGAACCTTGTTTTCAAGTCTATATTCATTTCAAGAATGTACATTTTACACTGCAGCTGTAAGTAGCTTGTAAAATTAACAAAATGTTTTTTGTTGACTGTTCACCGAACTGGCTGTCAAGAACTGTGAATGGTTTCATATGTAAGTTCAGACTTGGGGACTACTCCCAAAGTTGTCAGATGCAGTCACGATGTAAGTAAAGAATTTTCTTACAAAAAAATGTAGTACCACACATACTTTGATTTGCTCCAATCTTGTGCCCCTTCTTTTCTTTAGAACACCAAGTAACACAGGGTCAGTAACACCAATAATAATGCATATGTACAGCTTTTTGCAATTTTCAAATGCTTTTATATTACTAGTAACGCAATAGATTACTTTGTTGTTCAACAAATATATGAACACTTAACTATGTTTCACCCACTGTACTAAATGCTGACAAGTCGATGATTAAAAAAGGGGGGAGGCAGATTAAAAGAATGGTCCATGCCCTTTTGGAGTCGAATGAGAGACAAAACCACTAATCAAAATGTCACATAAGCTCCATACAAGAATGGCCAACTAATGTTTGACAAAGTCACAATAGGAATTAAATAGAATTCAATAGCCTTTTCAACAAATGATGCTGGAGCAATTAAACATTATTGGCAAAAAATTACAACAGCAAAAATAATGAACCTTGACCTAAATATCATACTTTATATAAAATTTAACTCAACGTAAATCATTAATTTACGACTATAAAACTCTTAGGAAAAAAATAGGAGAAAATCTTTGTGACCTAGAATTGGGTAAAGTATTCTTGGATATATCAAAGACATGATCCATAAAAGGAAGAAATAGATAAATTGAAATTAACCCAAATTAAGAACTTTTGCTATAAAAAACACCCTGTTAGGAAAATAAAAGACAAACTTTAGACTGAACTAAAATATTTGCACAGTACATATCTGCCAAAGAACTTGTCTCCAGAATATATAAAGAACATTCTAAATTCAACAGCAACAAAACAAAAATTAGAAAATGGGCAAGACTTGAACAGACACTTCACCAAAGAGGATATATAGATGGTAAATGGGAACATAAAAAGGGGTTCTACATCATTGGCATTAAGGGTATGCAAATTAAAGGCATAATGAAATACCACTACATACCTGTCAGGATGGTTAAAATAAAAAACACTGACAAAACCAGGTGCTGATGAGAATGTGGAGCAAGTAGATCTCTTCCTCTATTGCTAATGAGAATGCAAAATGGTACAGCCACACTAGAAAACAATTTGGCAATTTCTTATAAACATACACTTACTATACACCCTAGCACTTGTATTCCTTAGTATACATCCAAGAGAAACAAAATGTTTGTTCGCACAAAAACCTGTACATAAATGTTTATAGAAGTTTGATTTGTAATAGCTCCAAACTGAAAACAACCCAAATGTCCTTCAACAAGTAAACGGATAAGCAAACTGTTATACATCCATACAAAGAAATACTACCCAGTGATAAAAAAGAAGAAATTATTGAGACATGCCAACAACTTGGATAGATCTCAAGGGAATTACGCTGCATGTTCAAAGTCATTGCCAAAAGGTTAAATACTTTATAATTTGATTTATATAACATTCCCAAAGTTACAAAATTATAGTGAAGACTAACAGATCAGTAGCTGCCAGGGGTTAGGGTGAAACTATCAAGGAGTAACACAAAGCAGTTCCTTTGTTGTGAAGAAACAGTTTTGTATCCTCATTGTGGCGACAGTTACTAGAACCTACATTTCCATAAAACCATACACATACAACATTCATGCAAGGTTTTTACCTGAATCGATAGTACTGTATCCATGTCAATTCCTGGGTTTGACCATACACTATGGCTATGTCTGATGTCACCGTTGGAGGAAGCCAGGTGAAGCGTACTCAAGATGTCTCAACATTAATGTTGCAACTTCTTGTGAGTCTTAACTATTTCAAAATAAAAGGTTATATTAGCAACAGCAGAGAGATGCATATAAAATTACAGCTCTGTTAAGTGCTGCAGCGGGAGATACATGATGCTATGAAAGCCTCTGATACTGAGATTGACCTGGTCATGCAGGTCAAGGAAGGCTTGAAAATGAGCCGAGATCTAAGGGAGGGGTAAAGGTTAATGAGGTGAAAAGGGTGGGGAGGTTGAATCCAATTCCCTTGACTTAGGGAAAGTTCAATAAGGTAGGAAAATAGTTCTCTCCGTGAGCCTCTGAAGCTGAGACACATAGAAAGATGCAGACAAGCTGTGTTGGCCTCACCTATGAAGGGTGGGAAAGAAGCGTCCAGGGGCCTAGAAAACCCCTAAGCTACAGGGCAGGATAGAAGGGTAAGGGAAAGGTAAGTGAAATAGCTAAGAGAGAGGATGGGGGGAACCCCAACAAGTCAAGAGTCTTGGAGCCAGACCCAACATCACTGCAGGGCTAGTGCGGGTATGCTACCCCTAAATCCCCAACCATTACAGGTAAAGGAATTCCCCATTGACAGGTGTTTGTGGCAGGTATGGGGGAGCTGTAGGGAATAGCCTATAAGTTGCTTCTGACTTTGTAGAGTGTTAGGGAGGAAAGAAGAGTAGAAGTCAGACTCCTTCACATGCCTACCCTCCTCACACCCCTTTCCCCCAAGCTGGACCATCCACCAGGGAGCCTCAGGAGCTGAATGAGACCAGGCTCTGGCTCTACCATCCAGCAACTCACGTCAACTCTTTGGACAACAGTCTTCCCCTCCATAAAGTGAACTTAGACCAAATGACCTCTCCACTGACTCAGCTCTTGAGTTTGTTCATTCTGGCCTCTGGTTTTTGACATCTGTATTCAAACTGCACTTTCATTTTTGCCTGATAGCACCCATGGGTACCTAGCTAAAGACTGGGGGAACTGTCATGGCTGTGTCACAGAGAGAAGCTTCCTTCTAAAGTCATCCTTTTGCCTGAGAGACCTCAATGGAAGTCAGGTACATGGCACAGCCTGTGTTTATGGGTCCCTAAAAATGAACTTGTTAGGTCAAGTACAAAGAATTGTTTTACTCACTAAGTTCCAATGAAAGGGATACATCGGATGTACTATTATATAGCCTTCCAGCTAAGGGAAAATTTAAATTTTCTCTTAACAGTGATTTGACTGAGCTAATATTTATACATTTAAGAAAAGTTTCAACATTTTAGTTAAAATGCTATTTTTACAGCAGTCCTCTGCTCAGAAAGATTTAAATTATATTCATTAGTGATGTTACATTCAATGACTGAAGCTATAACATTAGAGTGAACCCAACTGATGGACAAAAATATATTTGCTTAACAAAAAAAGAAAGTGAAAGAGACAAAAGCAGACATGAATAGAGAAAGACTTTTTTTTTTTGGAAGGCTGACATTCTTCTGCTGATGTTCTTCCTCCCTCACCGCAGATTATTACCTACCTTTCCACCCAGTCTGATAAAATAATCACAAATATTTTGAATGCCTGTATTGAAAGATGGATTTAGAACATCCAGTGCTCACAAGCGAGGTCTAGGATGCAGAATGGTTATGTGTGGTTTCATTATAATTCTCAACCAACCAAAACATGGGTGTTTATCTTTAAGCCTGTGGAGCAGAAGCATCTAATTGATCTCACTTAGGAGACAGACTATGAATAATGGGCCATTATATTTGGAGGAGACACACAATTGCCTTGAACTTGTTGGGAGTTCAGGTGTGGGGATCCAGCTACCTGGGGCAGTTGCTGGAATGTGATGGTTTGCGGCTCCTGATCACGCATCTGCCTGCTGCAGCCCTTGTAGGGCCCGGCTCCATTTCACGGGAATAACTCACCTATTCATGAACAATGAGGTTCAAATTGTACTTTTCCTTAACACAACATTAACTCTCAAAGAGCTGGAAATTCAGCACTCGGTTCCATGAGCTTAGATTGCAAATCAGTCACTGAGAACATTATATGAGCAGTAATCCCATTAAATATATCATCTTGCAAATATCTAAATCCAGTTAATTAACTTGTATTGCAAAAGAGCTCGGAGATATAGTTTTCAGAGAGCAACCATACATTTTAAGGCCTTAATTATACTTAAAGCAAATTTCAAGCTCTACTTTTTAGACAAAATAGGTGGAAAATGGCCTTCTAAGGAAAAAATGGATTGATAGAGGGCTACGTTTATGAGATTTGAACAGAAAAGATATTCACACACCTCAAAAATTAACTGCTTTCTTACATAAACTTTTTACTTGCATTGTAGGGAGCTTTTTTAATAAAAGGATTAAACAAAGTCTGCTATTTTAATTAAAATTCATAGCAATACAATGTCATCTTTACAATGATTGTAGAAATTAACTAGCTCATGGATTTAGCTATCCTTTAGAGTTCATAATAAATTGACTTTATTATGATACAAAACCTGCAAAATAGGTAGATTTTAAAATAATCACAGCAAGCATTGAAAAATAAAAATAATAATTTCACCTAATGAAAATCCTATTACTGAGTTGGAAATATATGACAACAAAGGTTAACATTTTTTTCCATTAGTCAATAATTGTGTGGGATACAAACATAGCTGTACTACTGTCTGAGATGTAGCCATGCGTGTTGCATAAAATTTGCATAAAACCGTGTCTGTCTGTCTGTCTGTCTTCTGATAACACTCATTCCATTCAGGCCTGCTGTGAACTCTGTGGACTAGCCCTGCAATACCCACCACAGTGAATTTTCGGTGGTATTTGTCAGTAAAATAAATCATCCCAAGACATGCTTTCAATTTTGCTTCATGAAAAATCCACACCCTTTAAGTGTGAAATTCAAGACTGACTTATTTTGAAATAGTTTAAATTATGCTTTTTCTAGACTATTGTTGAATACAGACATATAAAAGAATAGCAATAAAGTATAAGAATACTTTAAATATAAATAGCACTTTTCTTCCAAATAGTTCAAATTCTCATCTTATGTGTGAATCCATTTATATGTATGAAGAATATATAAAATAAAGTCTTTTAAAATCTCAGTGCCAACTGAAGTCTGGGACAGTTAAAGTTTTTCAAAGATGTCAACAGGATTGTATTTATTCATGCTAAAATCCATGACCTCATTTGGGGCATCACAATTCATTGTTCTAAGAATAAAGTTCCAAAAATATTCAAAGATTCTTTCTAACAATACCATTCTCACTATCCAAATGTCATCAGCAGAAGGCACACTATTTTTATTAAGAAACTGTACCTTATTGGATACTTATACCAAAACAGTTTTGAGGAACTTGTATCCAAAGGCACACTTAGAAAATAAAATATTTAGCTGTTTACCCAGTCTTCCATTCCACTTTGCAGCTGGAATCCACAGAAAGTGATTCGCATCTGACTCCAGAAACCGGGAGTCAGTCAATGAGGTTCTTCATTATGGCACAGGCAGTCACTTTTGATAGGTTGGTAGTTTTAGGAAAATGAGAGTTGCCTCAAGAAAACTTTTAGAGACTGCCTCTTCACAACCATTTTCTAAGTGTTTGCTATATGCTTTCCAAGTGCTATTCAACACTGTACGCGAACCATCTCATGTATTCCTTCTAATAGTTTGGTGAGGCAGGTACGATGATTATGTACCCCACTTTACAGATGAATAAACCTAGGCTTAGAGATCTAGCAAGTTATGAGGTAGAGATTCATATCTAGGGCCACCAGACTCCAAAATCCATACTTTGAACCTCTAATCTATACTATCCCATAAATGTCTTATATTCTTATTTTGTGGTACCCAATTTTGCTTTTGTTAACTCACACGAATATTAGGAACACAAGAGTACCATTGTTTGGCCCTTTGTTTTCCCATGGCTTGGAGGGGGTTAGAATGATACATTTCATAGGAAACAGTGTGTCCATTGCCTGGGCTTGAGCAGAACTTTGAACAAGCATGTTTTGAAATGACACCGTTGATGATGATGGGCAAACCAGGGGTCCTCTTAAGTTTTCCCATGACAACACACATGTTGCTTGCTTGGACACCTTTTACGTACAAAGTGGAAAGCATGGTGCAAAGCAGATTTAAAACTACTGTGTTCAACTTTGAGCCTTAAGTTGTGTCTAGTGAAAGGGTTAAATGCCTCCTAGGCCTCCCAACTTCCACTGTCTCCTGGATCATGTTGTCTAAAAGCAAGGCTCCCCGCACTACAGCAAACCGAAGAGGTATCCTAATGACAGTATAATTAGAAGTATCATTGTGGTAATGATTCTTTTCATCTGGAGCACAGGCTGCACAGAAAAGGGCTCTCATTCAGCTGATTCCACCTGCCTAGCCTTCTCCGTCTCCCCAGCTTTTTTCCCTAGGTCAGTAGCAGAGGGTTAATACCAGGTGTTTGACAAGTCCTCAGACTTAGGGCTCATCAAACTAATTAAAGAGAAACACATCCAAATTCTAGTGAATTATTTTACTTTAAAAAATGCTTCCCATTCATCTGGCTTGGTGGGTTTGATTAATGAAGACGACAAAGAGGCTCTTGTTCCTGCAACCCACAACCACTTGGTTCGGGTTCAGTGGGCTCAGGGAGAGGCATCCATGCCTTAATCTGGTCTTTCTTTCCTACTTAAAAATCCAAAGGGTAGAGAAGTTTCTGATTTTATCAGATCCGCCAAGGCAGGAAAGGAAAGACAAAAACATCTTGATCCACTAACTTGACGTAGCCAGAATTTATTTGTTTAACTTAAATACCCTTTAGAAGACTTTCATTGTTTATTTGCCACACACAGAATAATCTAAGACCTTAGGAAAGCATCAGGTTCATCAATACTTTTTAATATCCCTAAGACTAATAAACCCCAGAAGCATGTCATTCAAAGAAAACGTCACAGTGTCTATGTCCAAAGCCACTCAGGACAGTCCTCCGGTGTGACCACCCCTCTAAGCAGAGCCCCACTGGCAATATATGTAATGAACACAAACATCCACGGTCTGAATTTGGGAAAGAAAAATGAAGATTTTTATTTTTAACAGGAGTAAGTTTCTAATCAAAGGATTTTTAATTCCTTTTAGATAATGAGGCATCAAAAGTACATCTTGGAGTTGTTTGCTGTATTAGCAAGATGTGTCTGCATAATTAACAAAGTAAAGCATTTGAAGATAAATTTGAGCATTTAGATTAAATTTAGATTAAAATGCATATCCTCCTGCCAGGTTAAAAATAAAATCCAACAGACAACTGCACTAATAAATTTAATATATTAAACAAAGCATAGATATTTAGTATGTTGCTTTTAATAATGTTAACCAAATTCATCATGAGCTTATGGTTTTAAAACCCATAAGCTATAAATACTCTCTCCAAGTTTTCAAACCTTAAAATGCCAAATTATCCGATCCAATATCTACCCATTTGGTAGATAGACTTTAAATTACATTTTAGAATTTCTTTAAAATAATTATGTAGGCATTTGAACATCATTTTTAATTCCATCATATATTTGAACCTACAATTTAAAAGAGAGATATTTTCTTTCAGCAAGTTTCTCTTAAAAGCTGGAGTTTATTCGTGTGAACTTAAATGTATGCTGATTAAAACTGTATAATGAAAAACATCCTCTTCCTTCTGTGTGCAGGCTGAAATGCCACCCATTCTTGTTAATACCATCTCACCAGCTTTGACTAGCAATGAAAATCTTTTACATCTGAGAAATGAATTTGCACCTGTGACGTTCAACAGTTTCCAAGTTTAAAATCTTCATATGTAATCCATAGTCCATATTCAGATGAGTTTCTGAAGAGAAACTACTATCTACTCACCAAGGAGATAGTATTCAAATAGGGTCACTCAAGGCAATGTTTCCTATGGGTTGTTGAGGAATGCTAACTCTGTAGGATGTTAACAGGTATTTTTTTTTAAAGCAAAATTGTTTTGCTTTAACACATTATTATAAATATTTAAAAATATACAGAAAAGTTAAAAGAGCAAACACTTTAAAAAGTATCTCCTGGTAAACAAAGCTAAGCAGGTTTCTTCACTACAGGACTTTTCAGGGCCTTTAATATGACAATGTACACGCAAAGCTTCTAAGAGAAGAATAGGAAGATCATCATGTCCCAATTAATTTGCTGCATCTTGTACATTTAGTGTCCCCTCTAATACACTTTACCCCAAGCCTAGAGGCTCTGCCATTTTTATTTTGAACTCTACCCAAAAAAGCAAAGAGCTTGGTGTCAAACAAGTTTATAAAGAGAAAGATGCTTTGGAAAATCATGATTTAAAAATTCATCAACAACTGAAAGGGTCACTGTATAAAGTTTACAAAAGAGTTTGGAGGCAGATTATCTTGCAAGTGATTTAAATATGCTACCTTGTTCTAAACTACTAAACTCTCCTTTCTCAAATGGACTCATGTTCTAAAAACCAGGCAAGGATTTGAAACTGGTAGGAAAATAAGCCAAATGAATAAAGGTCTTGTTTCTCTTTAATCCTACTATTACCTTATAAAGTTCCTTTTAAACGGTGAAATGTGGCAATTAGATTCTTTTCAATTTAATGTGAACATTGAAAGTAGAGTTGTTGATGGTAAAAGTCAGCTAGAGGTTTTAGTAAAAATTATTTTGAAATTCTCATTTAATTCTTGCTCAACAGTAAGGCATCCAATCATTGCAAAATGTCAACTCCTGTGGTGCTGCAAGTCCCTGATTCTTTTTTAATGATAAGAATTAGATTTTGGAATGCATGGGTTTTCACATGTTGATGTTGAAATCAAATACATTTGTGATCATGTTGTAAGACACAGTAAGAAAACTATTATCAAAAGGCAGTTGTAAACCTTTAAAAATTCTTTAGTATTACTTTGTTTCACTTCTTGCTGTAATCCTGACAAGCACAAACTCAACCCCCTTGATCAGACTCTCAAAGAAATTACTAATATCTAAAAAAACAAATCTTATCTTTCACTCTTACTTTCATAGCAAAATAGTTCAATTTTTTTTCCAGAGTCTTCTTTTACCACCTAGGGAACAAAATCCCATCTTTGGATTCAAAATGACAGATTTTGTGGGTTTTACTTTTCAGAGATGATGTCATTTGTGGGGAATTGTTGGGTAAACCATACACTCTTTTCAGAAACCTGCAATTACCTCTCTGAATAAAGAGATCAATGTCATGTTTCTAGAAATAATGGCTAATGATATGTCTCTCAAAAGGAAGTGGCGTTATTAATTACCTCACTGTGAACACACAGTTTATAGACAGCTCAGAGGGCCACTCGCCCAATTAAGTATAATGACTAAAGCTTCAGTTAGTCCATCTGTACAGCCTTCTAGATTAACAAGCCTGTGGCTTTACAAGACTCGTAAGGCTGATATGCACAGTGCAGAGAGCCCAGAGGCTATACCTGGAAGGCCTGAGATCTGGTATTATTGCACAGCAGGAGGGGAAAACCCACACCTTCCATTTTTAATCACCCCGCTTTGTTTCAATGTGAGCTGCATTCGTATTGATCCCACCCTCAATTTCCACGAGAAGGTGCATTAATTTATATTTTACATTTAAATAGATAATTGTATAATGAATATTTAATATATTAAAATCCAAATTATATATACAAATATTTATATATTATATATTTAAATATGTATTTAAATGTGCACAAATATATAAAAATGTAAACATTATGTTTAAATACTTATATATAAACTATGTAAGTATAAATACATAAAATTTTAAATATTATATTTATATATTATATAGTTTATATATTAATATATTATACATATTATATATTTGTATATAAATTGTGTACATATAAATAACATATAATAAGTTCTATACAGTTATATCAGACACATATGTGTTATAGAGATAATGATATAGCCATATATTTACATACTTACATAAAATATAGTACATACAATATTTTAATACTTACTAACATATGAAGGTTACAAGAACAACACATTATTACCCAAGAAGGCCAAAGCTGACAGTTAGAATTTACCTCTGTCAAGAAGAAGGGCCTGAAAATTTTAAATAATATATTACTATATATGTGTATAAGTACATATACACATACAAACACATATATTTATTATTATTCAATGCCTTTGTTCTTTCAGATAGAAAGGTAGGCTGATAATCAAGCCCTTGCACATAAACTTGTGTTTTCAAATTAGTTTAAGTCTTTCAAAGGACATGCCATTCCTTTCTACCACAGCATCAATATAATTTGTCATAATGGTCCTAGTCTGTTTGCTTCCTTGTTTTTTCCTAATTGGCTTCAGGGACTGCGTGTTGAACCTTGGGGAATAAGGGACACTTAGGGATGTATTTGTCCTCTCCAAAAAGAAAGAGGACACTTGGGAACCAGGACCCGGACCTCACCTCCAGGCTTCCAGTGACTTTTGAACCCAGGATCACCTCCAACAGGGGCCGTGGCCAGACCTGGGTACGCATCTTGGGCTCTCAGGGAACTGGGGGTTTCTGATCAGTCCCTGGTTACTGGCTCAATGATTTATGTCTTCTACATGAGTCAGCTCCTCCCCATCCCAACCAAGAGATAATCCCACCTCCTTCCCAAGGTTTAGGTGGATTTTTAAAATGTCTCTGATATCCTGCAGTGAAAAGCAGAAACTGGCCCAATATCAGGGACTTCCTGAGCAAGCACAGAATACACTGGCTGTGTCCCTACTAACAGAGAGTAACACACGCCCCTCCAGCTGTTGCCTCACTGCAGGTCACTCGGAAGATCAGGAAACATGCTAATTTACCTGGATGGGCGGCTGTGCAGAACTTCAGCCATTCTTGGCAGTCTCCAACCTGTTCTCTGGCTCTGCTGCACTGATAGGGTCTGGGGTCCAAAGGGCAATTGCAGTTGTCAGCTAATTACAGCTGGACACTTGAGCCTGCCAGAGTTGTTTAGTTTTTTATTTGGTCTGGTTTTGGTTTTAAGTACCCATTCCATGTCTCTCTTCCTCCCTTCATTCATTCACAAATATTTACATATCACCGATTTGGTGCCATGCATTATTACCTATGAGAAGAAATGGTGAGGCCAGATTGGAATCCCACCTTCATCGCCTACTGACAATGACCTTGGACAAACAACTCAAGCTCTATAAGCCTCAATTTGCCCACCTGAAAAATGAGGACAATATTCCCTATGTCAAAGGGTAGCTATGATGATGACACAAGATAAGATACTACATATCAAGTGCCTGATAATTTGTTTAATTCAGTGGAGGTCCTCAGTAAATGTGTGTTCTTGCCTCCTGTTCCCAGAGGCTGTTTGTCAATGTATTGTGCCTGTTTGTCACTAAGTAAAGGGATGTCACATCCCACAACTCAGCGAATGTGCCTGTTAGTCACTAGGATGGAGAACATCGTATTCCACAAGTTGGGACATGAGGGACTCTCCACTTGGGCCAAAAGTCACTCTTCTTTATGGATAGGTAGGTGGCTAATGCCACAGAGGAAGAACTAGGGATATTGTATGTCTATGACAAGTGTGTTATTCACCCCTGAAACTGTCCCTTGACTGCTTTATAAATGCCCATGCTTTTATTATAGAACACATGAATTTAAATTAGCTATTACATTTGAATCCATAGAGAATGAGCATGACCCCAGTTTCTCTCCTAGAGAAACACGTGCACGTGTGTACTGGGAGACATGGGCAAAATGTTCACAAGCAGCACTGTTTCCAGAGCCAAAATTAGAAATAACTGAAATCCCAAGGACAGTAAAATTAATAAACTGTGATACAGTTCTCCAAAGGAGAACAGCAATGAAAAGCAATGACATGTATCCACATTTATAAATCTTAGACACATAATATTGAGTGAATAAGAGCATGTCATAGAATGCATAAGGTATGTCTTCATTTACACACAGGTCAAAACATGCGAAATAAAAAAATGCTTATATGACTATTTTAGGGAATGCATACATATGTGGCTAAATTGTAAGTAAAGTAAAGGGATACCAATCACAAAATTCAGGATAGTGATTATCTCTGGAGGGAGGATGAGGGGGTGGGGGGGCAACTTTACATGAATTGGTAATGTACATTCAGAGACAACTGAATGTTGAGTAGTGGTTTCACAGGTGTTAATTTCATAAGTATTATTTAATTCATACATGTGTCATATATACTCACATGATGCTATATTTTATAACAATATACTTTAGTAGTTCCTATTATATTTGATTCTTGAGGTACACAAAGACTTCTATACAAGGATGTTTATTACAGCATAATTTACTGAAGCCAAAAAAAAAGAAAGAAGGAAGCAACCAGAATACTTCAGTATGGAAATGATTAAATAAAGTATAGTGTCATCATTTTTTACAAAGAGTCCTTGGCTACTTGTTTATAGAATAGAAAGCTAGAAAATTAATAAAGCTCCCACCTTCCAAAATACCACTTTGGAAATAGACCAGACTAGAAAATGGGAGGGAGGATTTCTTTTGCTGTTTGGACTATTTACTAATCAGAAATATTAATTTAAATTTGTATTATTTCTCCCCCTCCAGCCACAAGAGCACAAGGCAAGTAATACTAAGCTCACATTTTCTGCAAATATGAGTTATGCTGGCAGAGACTTTTTAAAGGCTCTCTTGCAAAATTATATAAACGAGAGAGCTAGACTTTAAATCAAGAGTCTTAAGCAAGAAACAAAGTGGCTGCTCCTCCCACCAGGATGGAGGTTGATGGGAGTGCAGGAGGCCCTGAGCAAGAGAGCAGATCAGGAAAGAGCACTGTGCTAGACTTCTCCTTCCCATTCTTCCACCCACAGCACCCTCTCTGGGCACTAGAGGGCCAAGTGGTGTCTCTCCAGAGACGTCCTCCACACAGCCCTTGGTGTTCTCACAGGTACATTGCCTTCAAGTGTTCACTGAGGCGAAGATGGGGACCCAAATAGTACAGGCATTCTCCATGTCGACTCCCTTTGGTTCAAGCATCTTTACATCACTGAGTAATGACCACCAAGTCTTTCTTCCAACTTCCCAGCTCTCCTTCACGTTTCCCCGTCCCCCTCCAGATTGGCAGAGAACATCAGAACCTGGCCTGACAGGCCAACAAGTCTAAGATGAACAATACTTTGCAGTTTCCATCACACTCTTTCTGAGGTCTAAGGATGCAGCCGGCTCTCTCGCATGGTTTGGAACAACTATGACTCAGAGAACACAAGCCCAGCCTTGAGCCACAGCAAGCACAAGCAGTAGACTGCATTCTTGGTGTGGAAATGTGGCAAGGTCAGGCTCTCTGAGATGCACCTTAATGTAGAAAATAATAGTGGTTCATCTCACACCCAAGAATTCCATTAGCAAATATTTACTGAGCCCCTAGTATGTGCCAAGCACTTCTCTGGCTGCTGGTATGCAAAGATGAACAAGACTGACACGGCTCCTGGGAAGACAGAAAAAAAAAATAAGCAAGACAGTAAATAAACATTGCACTTTCTGTGGCCAAGAGTTTAGAAAGAAACAAGCAAGAAGTTGAAATAGAGAGCAATCAAATTGGAGGATAACATATTTTAAATATGGGGGATAGGGAGACCCCAGCCATGGAGCCCTTTAAGTCAGAAAGGATGAAAAGAATCAGGCATGGAAGAAGAGAAAGAGGAAAGAGTCTTCTCACAACTTGAAAGAAAAGAGCAAATGCCTTGAGATGGAAAAGTATGAGGCGTGCTGGATGAGCTGAGTGAAGTCCAGTGCGGCAGGAGGAGCTTGGACAGGGGCCAGAGTGGGCAGGTGTCCTTCCAGGGAGCATGAGATCTGCTTGTGCCCACGTGAGTCTAAAGACCATGACAGCTTCCTCCTCCTCCTGTTCTTGCCCGGTAACAGGGGTTCATATCAGAGGACCAGCTCTATATTCAGCCTTGGAGTGGGCACACCAGCCAGTCATGTTCAGGCTCTGCTTCAGGAGATGGGTGCCCTGGGGTTCACTGACTCTCAGTCTGCTAAAGACAACCTCCTGCAGGGCCCTGCTAGTATTCTCCCAGTCCAGAGGCAGCCTACATCAGTCCGGAAATGTTATTTGAGGAGCTGGTGTTCAGGGAAAGCAGTTAGAGTGGCCAATCCCAAAGGTCAGCAGTCCTCCCAGGTCCTAATTACTCACCATAAACTCCTGCTATGGAAACTGAGAAGTCAGAAAGCATTCAATAATCTCAGGCTATTCAAACATCCTTGCTCTGCATACAACCCAGTGGAGGCCCAGTCTGACTCTTGATCCATCTGACCAGCTGGAAATTAGATAATTCCAAGAATGTGGAGCTGTGAACAGAGGGAAATGAAGGGATCTGTCTGGCTCACAGACCAGGTGAAGAAAGTCATGCTTTTCCAATCATACTCAGACCCTTCTGCTTTCCGGCTCTGTGGCTAAAATCCAGTGGTCAACTGTGGCCGAAGGACACCTCAAGCTGAAAGTTCTTGGTGAGGAGAAGCTAATAAATGCTAACGGCAGCTTCCATTTCCACTATATTTTTTCATTATATATATATATATATTTTTTTAATTATGCCATAAAATAAAATGTAGGAGAAACTTTTAAACCACCTGTAATTTCACTACCTCAACATAAATATTTTCTTCTGTATATAGTTAATTCTCATCTTTGCCCTAAAACTTTTCTTCATAGTTGTAGTCATATATTCATGAACTTGTATTTTAAAATTTTATGTTATATCATAAACACTTGTTGATATTCTTCCCAGTCTTTATAGTTAACATTTTAATAAAGACTTTATTATACTACTGAGTAAATATACTGTAATTTATCTAAGTAATACCTTGCTTTTGAAAATTTATATGACTTTTGTATGTTACTATTATGGACAATGCCACAATTGACATTTTCATGTATATAATTTTTTTTCTTTCACATTGTGTTGAAAATTTGATATTACTGATTTTTAAAAATTTTTTTGTAGATATGGGGTCTTGCTATCTTGCCCAGGCTGGTCTCGACCTCTTGGTCTCAAACAATCCTCCCGCCTTGGCCTTCCGAAGTGCTGGGATTGCAGGCATGAACCACTGTGCTAGGTCAATTACATTTTTAAGTACATGTGTTACCATCTCTCCTTTCCAACTGTCTGTTGCCTTTCTCAGTGTCACTTCTAAACACAAGTGATCTAGTGTGAGGCTGCATCTTGGTGAAGCACCATCTCCCATCATAACTTGTGATGCTACAGACACAGATGCTTCTTCAGCAAACTCCCCGTTCAGGTTCATCTAGGATGTCCTGTGCTTTTTCCTCATGGAAGGAAACGTGGAGTAGAAGGTCTTCACTCTCAGCTCTTGCCACAACTTTCCCTTCTTGTGTTAACCTTCTCTCCTTATGTAGCTCCACAGAAGGAAAAATGCGACCCTTTCTTGGGAAGAGGAGAAGAGGAACAAGCCTGTGTTTAGACAACAACAGTCCATCACCTGGAAAGTAGCTCTGACCCAGAGCAGAGTGGCGAGACATACAAGATGATGTCCCTCCAGCAAGCAGGGTATGGCTACGGTCCTGCATACTCTGGTGTCTTGGTCTCTGGAGGCTACTATAGCAAGATTACATAAACTGAGTGCCTTGTAAACAACAGAAGTTCATTTCTCACAGTTCTGGAGGCTGGAAGTCCAAGATCATGGTATATCAGCTCATTCAGGTCTGATGAGGGCCCACTTTCTAGTTATATCCCCACATGGTAGAAGGGGAAGTAAGTTTTCTGGGGTCTCTCTTATAAGGACATTCATCCTATCATGACCTAATCACTTCCCAAGGATCCCACCTCCTAATATTATCACTTTGGAGACCAGGACCTAAACATATGAATTTGGGGGTTGGGGAGAACAAACATTCACAGCACCAGGAACGTCCTACACTATAACCTGCTGAGTCGGGCCATTCACTCCCATATGAGCTCAGACAATGATATTAGCAAACTTCACAACTTTTAAATCCACACTTAATTAACCCTTAGCACTTGCAAACAAGGACACTGAAAATTCTGTAGATTTTTTTCTTCTGTAAGAAGTTTTTTTGTATTTATAATCTTGTGTTCTTTTTTCCTTTTTTTTTTTTTTTGAGTTGTAGTCTCACTCCATCACCCAGGCTGGAGCACAGTGGCATGCTCACGACCACCCCAGCATTGACCTCCTGGACTCAGGCGATCCTTCCACCTCAGCCTTCCAAGTAGCCAGAACTACAAGTGCGTGCTACCAGCTAATTTTACACCCAGCTAATTTTTTGATTTATTGTAGAGATGAGGTCTCGCCAAATTGCCCAGGCAGTTCTTGAACCCGTGAGCTCAGGAAATCCCCTCACCTCAGCCTCCCAAAGTGCTGGGATTACAGGCTTGAGCCACCATGCCCGGCCAGGAAAATCGGTAAAAGGGATAGCGAAGAAGTTTGTTGACAGAAAGCACCATTCTCAAAAGCTTCACCTTTGACAAATCTGTTAAGATTATCTAATATTATTTTTAGCTCTCCTAAGTGTGGGGGGGTATGGTTAAGAAGTTACAGCTGTGGTGACCTTGATAAATCTAAAGAATGATATTTCTGAGAACGACTTTTATCAATCTATCCATAACTATCAATGGAGAATTCATGTTACTACAAAATAAAATAAAATAAGCCAAGAAATTCACTTCTATACTGTCAATTTGAGACTTGATGGAAGAAACAGTCAGGCAATTAATTATATTTAGGAACCATGCATCTTGGCTTTGAAGTTAAATGTATTTCCCTGTGGCTTTATATTGGGAACAGCTTTTATTAAATTCAATTACTTTTCCCTCTGGCCTGCTCCATAAAGGTACACTCATAGAGGAGGATGGCTCTTAACAGGATTATTTCCACTGGAAAAGATGGTGATCAAGTGGGTTTGGTCACTGAACAGGGTTGGTCCTTTATAAGCAAAATAACAGATGAGAGGGTGTGTTCCTGGGGGTCTTCAAGTTTCACCACTCGCCCATAAGCCAGTAAAACAAATAAAAAAGGAGAAAAAATGGAAGGGTCTCCTTATTTTCCATTTTGCCTTTTTCTTGCCTATATCTCCACTTAGGCCCTTACTGTTTCCCAGAAGGAGATATCTCAAGTCATCTACAGAATCTTGGACCACTGACTGCACTTAAGATGCTCCCCAAGTTATAACTTGTTAGCACTGGAAAAAGCCCTGAACAAATGGTATAGAAAAACAACTGGAATGAAAGCCATCAATTCTAGACCCGCCTCTGTCTCTAGCCACACGAGACAATCATTTCTGTTCCATGAACCTCATTTTGTGTGTGTGTGTGTGTGACCAGCCAGCAGGTACTCAACTTTTGACCTCACTATCCGATATGGCTGGTGAAATAATAAATAAAGATAATAATAAAGATGGTGAAATAATAAGTGATAATTGCAAAGCATGGGTAGGATTGTTAATCATAATTGAGAACTAGGAAATTTCCGTTTCAATGTTGTTTAAAATAAACTATGACTTTGTTTAATAATTTTCATGTTCAAGTGGGCTAAGTTGTATCTTACTACAAGTAAAGAATAATTGTTCCCCCTAAGCCACACAAGCAAAGTAAAAATCTAATATGTGTATTATTTGGTTAAAAAGTGACTGTAAAAATTGACTACGTCGTTGGCTAATCAGGTGGCAGCTCCCAATGAAGGCATTTTTCTAACCAAAAGTATAATGTATATCTGCAGTAAAATGACCAATTTTACAAGTCCCAGGTATTGCTTTAAAAATGTTTGTATTAGGATCAAAAGCTTCAGTGCCACCTGGGACCAATAAGTGGTCTGTTTCTTTCAGAAACATCACCTACTTCAGTCCCAAGTCTATAGTTCTGGCTTAGTGAAATTAAGAAGCATGGAAAACACAAGGTAAGCTCAAAGAACTCATAGAAGAATTGGATAGATAGAATTCAATATTATAAACAGGTAATTTTTCTCCAAGTTTGTCACAGAAAGGAGCCAAGATTACGACTGCAGCGAGCGTGCCTTCCACTAGTACAGTGCTTCCAAAGTTGGATTCCGAAGTTCAGCAGCAAAATCTACAAGAAGTGGCTTGCCCTTGAGGCTTGGCTAAATGCCACTGGATTTTGTTGTTCAGCGTCTACATTGTCCTCCCTCCGTTTTCAAAGTTGATATTGTTGTGAATGTGAGTTCTAGGCGTGTCCATTTCATCAGATGTATTACTACCGTCACTTAGAATATATACTTAGTGACAGAAGATCATTAAACTGCCACATCAGGACTTCAAGTGTATGAAACATACCTTCTAGTCCTTTCTTTGGGCACACTAGGCTCAGCTATTCATTTGGCTTTAAAACAAACAAACACAAAACCAGCTTAGATATCTGTGGATGTCATAACACAGGGATTAAATCACTGACAAGTTCTGCATCATGGTTTAGACAATGGGATCAAGGTGGGACGTAAGAGATGGTTCTGAGCTTAATGTTTTCAGAATGTACTCTGGCCACATGGAAGGAATAAACAGTAACACAAGATAGTACATCATCATTACCTAACGATTATATTGATTGTTTACTACATGCAATGAGTCTATCTAGAATCCCAGAAAGGACATAATAAAGCTGCTGGTTTGTAAGCTGCACTAGGGAAAGAGCCATATTTATTCGTATTAATTCATTTATTTGTAGGGAGAAGCATAGAATTAATATGTACTAAGTGTTCAATAAATGCTTCATA
This sequence comes from Tarsius wallacei, assembly GCA_963574415.1. Taxonomy (NCBI): domain Eukaryota; kingdom Metazoa; phylum Chordata; class Mammalia; order Primates; family Tarsiidae; genus Tarsius; species Tarsius wallacei. Next base: position 24,012 of record CAUYQG010016871.1, read on the forward strand.
AGTAAAAGAATTAACAAACTATTGATGTTTAGATGTTAGGCATGTGCCTCAGGAAAGATGATGAAGTATGTATAGTTGTTTAATCACTCTCTCAACTCCAATGATGAAAAAAATACTAATAAAGAAAAACAAACAGAAAAGAAACAAAGCGAACTTGCACTGATTTCAGAAACTAAAAAGGGTGTCAACACACTTCACTTCTAAGTCACTTAAGGATATACAAAATTACTAGAATTCAATATTTTCTTATAGTTTTCTTTAAGTCAACATGCATATACAATGACATCAACAAATCTTAAATGTATGACTCAGTGACAAATATATGCACCTATATAACTCAAACCTCTAACAAAATAGAAAACATTGCCCAGAACATTCCCTCATGACTCCCAGCATTCTAAATCTCCCTCTAGCATCCCCAGAGAAAACCACATTCTAATTTTGTTGCTCTATTTCATAATTTCATATAAATAGAATTATATAACATGTAAGCTTTTGTACAAGGCTTATTTTCCTTAGTATATGGTTTTTGAGATTCAACTATGTTGTTGCTTCTTTTAGTAATTTGTTACTTTTCATTGCTTTGTAGTATTTCATTTATAGCAAAGCTGCAGAATACAAGGTTAAAATACAAAAATAAATTGTTTTTCTCTATACCACCAATGAATAGTGGAAGTTGACATTTAAAACACACTAGCGTTTATATTAGTAACTCCCAACATGAAATATTTAGGTATATATCTAACAAAGTATGTACAACATCTATATGAGAGTAGTTTTAGAACTCTGATGAAAAAAATGTAAAAACACAAAGTAAATGGAGAGATATTTGATGTTCATGAATAGAAAGACCCAGCTAATTGGAAAGCTGAAGTGAAAGCATTGCATGAGGCCAGGATTTGAGACCAGGATCAGTACAATTACAGTCTAAATCTCAGCAGGTTACTTTTTGGATGTCAACAAACTCATTCTAAAATTTATATGGAAAGGAAAAAGACCCAGAACAGTCAGCATAATATTGAAGGACAATAACAAACTTGGAAGACTGACACTATCTGACTTCATGACTTACTATAAAGCTACAATAATCAAGACAATGTGACATTGGTGATAGAATAAACAAACAGAACAATGAAACAAAATAGGTAGTCAAAAAAGAGAACCACATGAAAATTGTCAATTGATCTTTGACAAAAGAACAAAGGCAATACAATGGAGCAAAGGTAGTTTCTTCAAGTAATGGACATCCACATACTAAAAAAGAAACAAGAAAACCCCAGAATTTAGACATAGACCTTACACCTTTCACAAACATAAACTCAAAATGAATCACAGACCAAAATGTAAAACACAAAGCTGAATTCCTAGAAGATAACATGGAGAAAATCTAGATGACCTTGGGTATGGTGATGACTAAATTTTAGATATAACACCAAAGGTACAACCTATAAAAAAAAATCATTGATAAGCTTAACTTTATTAAAATCTAAAACTTCTGCTCTGTAAAAGAAAATGAGAAAAGTCACAAAATAGGAAAAATATTTGCAAAAGACATTTATAATAAAGGACTGTTATCCAAAACATACACAGAGTTCTTAAAACTCAAAAATAAGAAAATGAACAACCTGATTAAAAATGGCCAAAAGACCTCAACAGACACCTCACCAAAGAAGATATACAGATGGCAAAGATGCAAGTGAAAAGATGTTCAACATCATATGTTATTATGGAATTGCAAATATAAACAATGAAATATCACTACATACCCATTAGAATGGCCAAAATCCAAAATACTGACAATTTCAAATGTTGACAAGAATGGGAAGTGACAGGAGCCCTCATTCACTGCTGGCAGGAATCCAAAATGGTACAGTCACTTTGGAACACAGCTCAGCAGTTGCTTATCAAACAAAGCATACTCTTACCATATGATCCAGCAATTGTGCTCCTATTTACCCAAATGGGTTGAAAACTTACATTTACACAAAAACCTGCACTTAGATTTTTATAGTAGCTTTATCATAATTTTCAAAACATGGAACCAACAAAGATAATCTTCAGTTGATGAGTGTGAATAAACTGTGGTGCATCCAATGGTACATGACTCAGCACTGAAAAGAAATAAACCATCAAGGCATGAAAAGACATGGAAGAACCTGAAATGCATATCACTGAGTGAAAGAAGCCAGTCTGAAAATGCTGTGGACTGTAGAATTCCAACTATCTGATATTCTGGAAAATGGAAGATCATGAAGACCATAAAAAGATTAGTGGTTGCTAGAAGATAGGGAGAGGGAAGAATGAGTAGGCAGAGGATTGTTAGGGTAGTAAAACTATTCTATATACTATAATGGTGGATACATGTTATTATATAGACATTTGTCAAAATCCATAGAATATACACCACCAAAAGTGAACCCTGAAGCAAACTGTGGACTTTAGGTGATAATGATGTGCCAGTATAGGTTCATTGGTTGTAACACAAACACCACTCTGGTGTGGAATGTTGATAGTGGGGGAAACAATGCCTGTGTGGGGGTAAGAAGTCTATGGGAAATCTCTGTACCTTCTAATAAATTTTGCTGTGAACCTAAAAGTGCATAAAAAATAAAACATATTTAGATAATAAATCTGGCCACAGTCTTGAAGGAAAGCCTGGCTATGTACTTGTGGCAGGCTTCTTTCCATTAGTAGAACTTTGCACCCTAAGCACCATAAAACTGTGGAAGATTTCATTGAGCCTGTTAGAAATTTCCATCCTATCCCCTCAACTTCCCATACCACATCAGAACGTAATAAATGTACCATGGAAAAACCTGACATGTGTTTGAATGTTCCATGTGACTGCCTGGTGTATCTTTTTCTAGGAGATTCCCTTTGTCTGAGCCTCAGTCCATGCTCAGCCTTGGCAAATGCACCTATGGAAGAAAACGATGGAAAATCATCACTTCATGTTGAGCCATTCTAATGGGCAGGTAGTGGTATCTTTGCTTTTCTTGAAGTGGTATCACCTGCCTTCTATGTTGCTATACAATGATGTCCAATTCTTTAAAATCCTTCTAGATTATATGCCCAAATAACAGTATTATAACATCAGCAACTACTTATTATGGTCATTCAGCTGATAATTCTATGTTAGAGTGCATGATTTTTCGCAATTCTTTTAGTTTGAATGTGAACAAAATTATTTGAAGACCATTGGTCAGGTTAACATAATTACACTTCAGAGGAATAAGCTTTTTCAATTACGTAGAGAAAAGGTGGGGTGGTGGTAGAAAATTTGACAGCATAGTCCAAGACAAGCAAAGGACTGAATGACCTAACCAACCATTTTCTCACCCTTCAAGAATTTGGAGGATTATATTATTATGTACGTAATAATGAACCAGAACAAAGATATGCCATGCCATCTAACAAAGAAAAAATGCCTTCTGCATCTTGATTATGTGACTGTAACCTAACTGAATTATTAATGTATATGAGTTATGGGTCAATCAAAAAATGAGTTGTGTAGTTCAAAACGGCAGGGACCAAAAGAGGCCTACAGAGGTCAAGACAGTAGTCATTAGTTCTGTTCACTTAATGTTTTCTAGTGCTATGTTTTCAGGAGCATAGTAAAATAGCATTTTCTGTGGTTGGAGTAGAACTATTTAACTAGTCCTGGCCAATAAGTTGTTAACAGAAATAATGTGTCACTTCTAGGCTGGAGGATTTAACTAGACTCTCTAGAGATTTCTTTTAGTCTATCACAGAAACCAACAATATTCCAAAGAGTGTCAGTTCCATCAGTCAGGGTCCTAGAGTAAGGACATCTCAGAGAAGATCCCTTAACCAACCAGTGATGAATATGTAGCATGAGGGAGAAATAAGCCTTGGTTGTTTTAAGCTATGAAAATTTGGGGGTAGTTTGTTACTGCAGCATAACCTTGCTGATCCTGACTGACACAGCATCCATCCTTTCTAGGATGGAGTTCCCCAGCCTAAGTACTCTGTCCAGTTTCAGAAGTAAAAAATGGATACTTCAAGATTCTGGATGCCACTGAACGTTCAACTCACAGAAATAACTCCCTCTGCTCTGATCCTACATACATCAAGCAATCTTCTTATTACAATTGAGCATCACATTTGCAATTATTACAGAGAAAGATACCAGTTTTTTTGTGAGATTGGCTAAAATGAGATTGGTCTTCTTTCAGTGGCTGAAAAATCAGATCTCTGACTATAGAAGAAGTAAGAATGAAATAAAAAATTAGCTAACTCAAAGTGGCATAAACAATAAAGGAATTTATTGCTGACATAACTAAAATATTTTATAATCATGTAAGATTTAGACATGGCTTGATCCAAAGTTTCATGCTGTTCTCTGAGGCCTAGCTATGTTTCTCTGAAATTCTCTCAACTATGCTCTCCTGTGTGTGATGGCTTTTCCTCAGGCTCACTTCCCTCAAAATAGCAAGATGGCAGCTGCTGCAAATTCCAGGATTTACACACTCACATCTTTCCACAAGAAGGGGGAATGCCTTTACCCCCAAGCCAAAGACTTGAGATTAACTCATTGAACCAATTTAGGTCACATGCCTACCTCAGAGCCAATCCCTGGGGGGAGTAGCAGGAGAGGAATGGAAGATGCTGATTAGCTTCACCTAAGTCACGAGATCCTCTTTGGGATAGAAGGCTGGGCTCAGCTTTCCTGAAATCACAACAAAGTCACAGCAGAAATATGGACTTTAAGGATGGTTAAACAAGGAGAATTTACCAAAGCAGTATCAGTCAGTGAGAACTCTGCACTGCCTGCCGGTTTTCTCTCTTGATAAAGTTGCAACCTCCATGTGAGCATTTTTTAAAAATTTCTGCATATGAGTTTTGGGGCAATGCGGCAACTGGTTCCCTCTTTCCCCCCTTCTTTCGCTTCCCTCAGCTCACACTAATTGGTCCTTGGTCCTTGACTCCTGTTCTACAATCTGTGCTTGATGGTCCGGATGAACTTGCTTCCTCCCCTGCTTCCTCCTGCTTCCCACCTCAATACTTGATTCTTTTTTATCCTGTGTGACTGCACATGCCATCATCTTCAGGTCAGATTACTACAGAGAATTAATATCCCATTCTTCATGGATCTCAAGGTAAATTTCACTTTGTAGGATTTCAAAATTTTAGAGAAAGAGGCAGTAAGAAGGAATGCAGGCGGGGTCGGGTGGGTAACAGACCACCACCATTAGAAACACTACCAAGTACCAGGGCACTAGGGAGTAGAACCAGTCTTCTGGGGTTCCGACCTTCTGTTATCTCAACTTAGTCTTCATTTCTCCTCCCTCCCATCAATTATGTCTCTTCTACAATAGTAGCTAACACTTACAGAGACTTACTGTATATCATGCACTCTTCTAAGCGTTTCACATCTACTAACTCATTGATCTCTCACAGTAACCTAATTACCCTCATTTTCAGAGGAAACTGAAGGTCTGAGAAATTCAGTGAATACTCAAGGCTACACAGCTAGTAAGCATCAGAGTCAGGATTCAAATCAAAGCAGTCTGGTCCTAGAGTCCATGTCCTTAACCACTATGGGATATTTATAATCATATAAACTTCTCTGACATTCACAATTAGCATGACATGTTACTTTCACTCAAGTTTTTTTGGACTAAACAGTTCAATAACTTCCCTCAGTAATGTAATTAATAATGAAAGAAGATAATAAAGGCCAACAGGATTGGGACACTTACCATGTGCTAGACTCTATGCTAAGCATGTTAAATATAAAGTTGCTCGTGTCATATAACAATACTATGGGGGGGAATGTGGCTTAGAGAGCTTAAGTAATAATTAGTTCAAGGTCACAGAACTATGCAGTTAATGGGCAACCCTGGATCTGAACCCAGGTCTCATGGTGCCAGATCCTATAACCTTGGCTATTGGCCTGTGGAAGAGTTGCATTTTGGTCCCTTGATCAGGTTTACATCAAGGGGGAATCGGAGTTTCTCTGTCATGAAGGCTTTTGTTACCCATAACCCCAGGAGTCCATCACACGGCGGGGGGCAAGAGTGGGGAGTCATTGGGTTCTCAACATTTCCCAAAACTAACACACCAGATAGCTGATTTATTTGAAGTCTGGTGTGTAGATGGCACTGGCTCCATCTGGTCTGGGTATCGGAAGACCACAATGAACTGGCTTTATAGAAGAAAGGACACATCTGCCTATACCCATTGTGAAACCAAGATGTCATACACCAGTCGGGGCCCAAATCGCTGAAGCCCAAGCAAGATGCCAAGTAAGGATAGTTTTAGGTTTCGGTTTAATAATGCCAGCTTATGGGAATGCAAACTAGTGCAACCTCTTTGGAAGACAGTGTGGCAATTTAGGAAAGAACTAGAAACTGACCTTCCATATGACCCAGCAATCCCCCTACTGGGAATATACCTGGAACTCAAGTCATTATACTAAAAAGACACCTTCACACAAATGTTTGTTGCAGCTTTATTCACAAAAGCAAAAACATAGAACCAACCATGCTGCCCATCGAAGCTGGACTGGATTTTAAAAAGGTGGTACATATACATAATGGAATATTATGCAGTCATAAAAAAGGACAACCATATGGACTTCGCAGCAACTTGGATGGATTTAGAGTCTATCATACTCAGTGATCTATCACAGAAACAAAGAACAGGGTACCATATGTTCTCACTCATAAGCGGACTTTGAACAATTATCATACTACTACAAGAAAGGGAAACTGCGGGGGGGTGGGAGGGGGATTGGCATTTGAGGGAAACTGCCAGGGGAGGCAAGGGCACATCTCATCAACAAGGGTACCTACATAATGAATATCTGTATACCTAACCCTGAATTGTACCCCACATCTTTATTTTATTTTATTTATTTTTTTGAGTTGGAGTCTCACTCTGTTGCCCAGGCTGGAGGGCAGTGGCACGCTCCTGGCCACCACAACCTCGACCTGCTGGGCTCCGGCGATCCTTCCGCCTCAGCCTTCCAAGTGGCCAGAACTACAGGCGTGAGCTACCCCGCCCTTCTAATTTTTGACTTATTGTAGAGACAGGTCTCGCCAAGTTGCCCGGGTGGGTCTTGAATCGGTGGGCTCAGGCAATCCTCTCGCCTCGGCCTCCCAAAGTGCTGGGATGACAGGCTGAGCCACTGAGCCTGGCCTCTACATCTTTAAAATAAAGAAAAAAGAAAAAAAGAACTCTCTATTGAAATATTATACATTACAAGGGGTTGTTGCCTTAAAGAATAAGAAATAAATGCTAGCTTAGGGCTTGAGGAATTAAGTAACACCAAAATTAAGGAAGTGCCATAACAAACGCGATAACACAGGCATAAGCCACAAATGGATCCCAGAGCTCCATGTTGTGGGTCACTAGATGTCTCAGGGTGGGTGTCGCGTGAACCCTTATACATTTTTGGTCAACCTAAGCTCCTGCTCACCTCGCTGTAGCCCATCCTCACTGCTCCTTTCCAGCCTCACACAGCTACAGGCCACGTGGGTACTCCCTTTGAGAAGAGACATTCTGGAAGTTCGCCCTTCTCCCTTCCTGCTTTGTGTATCTGACACTTGAGCAAGTATAGCCAATTCTACCTGCAAGATGTATCCACCGTCTACCTTCTTCATCTGTTACCTAGAGAGCCCTGCATGATCTAACCTCTGCCCATTTCTCCACCCCTATCAGAGGCCCTCTCTCAAGCCCCCTCCCCCAGTGTGCCCACTTGTCACTCTAGGGGACTTTATAACTCAGTGTTCTCTTCTCAGCTCACTCATACTTCAGTTCTCTGTTCAAATATCACCTCCCAAGAGGCCTTCCCTGACTACTCAGCTTACCTGATAAAATACAGGACAGTCAGTTAAATCAGATAAATAACAAATACATTTTTGGTCAACCTAAGTTCCAAATATTGCATGGTACATATTTATACTGAAATATATTCACTGTTTATCTGAAATTCAAATTTAACTGGGCATTCTGTACTTTTATTTGCTACATCTGGCTACTCTACTGACCTCTCAAGGACTTCTCTGAGTTATTCTCAGCCATATCAGACTTTGTTTTCTTCATTCATTCACTATAATGTTAAGTACATGTAGACGTGTTTGCTTGTTTATTGTCTTGTCTCTACCCAGACTCTAAGCTCCTTAAGGGCAGGGCCTAGGCTTGTTTTATTCAATAATAAACATATAATAAAAACTCAACAAATGTCTAGCATATGAGTTCAAAAATACTCAACAAATGAATACATGAGTATTATTTTAGCTGAAGAGTAAGTATTCTCTCTCTTTTTATTTTTAACTTCTTCCTAGGTAATGTGGCAAGTTTTCACCTTCCTAAAAATATACTTCACAGACCAAAGCAGTAGAGTATGTGATCATAATCCATTTAGCTCAGTAATTAGACCTTAATGTGATTACATTCAGCTGGTGCTGCATTGAAGAGACTAGGTGTTGAGTAATATTAACACTACTTTGACACTTTTCCTGATGATAATACCACTGGAAAAAAATAAAATAGGAGGAAAGCAAGGATAGGGAGATGGATAAAGGTGAAGCCATAGGAGCAGAACGTTCAGGAGGAAAGAAAAGTAAATACTGATGCCCTAAAGTAGAAAACCCAGAGTAATCCAGGGCAAGGGGGTATCAGGAAAAAAGCTTAAAACCCTGGAGCCAAAGCAAAGATTACAGAGAAACTTTGGAAAAGGAAAGGTTGGTAAGAAAATTTGAAGTCCAAGAACGAGTAAAACCTGCACTAGAGTACTCAAAAGTATAAATTGTCACATCCAAAAGGGGAGGCCAGCAAAGGAGGAGGTTAGGAGATAGAAAAGATAACTCAGGTGAAGCGTTTTGTTTTCAGAATCTGATTTGCTTACTTGTTTATAAAAGGAAGGTGAGTCCATATGTTCAATGACATCCATTTTCCAGGAGGCTGGCAACTGTTTGCCTTCCCACAAATAAAAAAAGAAAACTCACGAAATTCCTGGCTGTATTACTGCTGTTTTCAAAACAGAGCTAAAGACACCTCTCATTGAGGCAGTGGTGGCATAGAATGTATGCATCAAATACTCTGAGATATGTTTTTGAAATGTTATTCTTACTATCCTCTGATGGGTGTAGGGTTGTTTCTGGGGTCTAGAGATGGATGTGCTGAAACCTATACAGGATCTAGTTAGGGTGTATCTCTACAAAAGCATTCTCTAGAGGTCACCTGGAAGGAAGGGTTCATTGCAAAATATGGTGCAATCTTTCTCCCAATACCACCACACACTTTGGTACAATCAAACCTTATCTCTTCATCGCCCTTGATGAGACTTTTGGGTTACTCTGCTTCATGGAAAAGTAGCTAACAATATTAGAGTGCCATCCAGATAAGGAGTCTGTTATTTTAGAAGTGATTTTTCCAAGTGGGGTATTCCCTGGGAAGGTGAGGGACAAAGTCAACTCAAATCACACCTTTCCCCTCTCCCTACTGGGATTACCCAGCTGAGTTCCAGCTACAATAAAGACCAAGAATGACTTTGAACAAAGTTAAGGAGGGCAACCTAAGGACAAAACATGGGGTATGAAATGGGAGGGGGGATTTCATCTCATTTATTCATCGGTTCATGTGTGAGCATCTACCTTATAAGTGAAATAGAAACTTGGGGCGTGACCTCCTCTCCAAATGGCTGCCTTTATGATCTCCACCAAATATTATGCATATCTCTTAACCCTACCCAAATCATCTGGTGAAAAATTTTGCAAAACTCCTTTCAGCCCGGAAGCTTTTGCACACACCATTCCATCTACCTTTTCTTCATCACTGAGCTGAATCCTCCCTTTTTCAGGGCTCTACCTAGAGGCCACCATCCCAGAGAGGCCCTTCCTGACTCCTGGTCTCAGTTAGGTTCCCAGACTTTACTGACTCACAGACATGTAATCTTTTCCCCACTTCTTATTTATGTATTTATTTTTAAAATGTATTTTATTTTTAAAATGTGGGGTACAATTCAGGATTAG
>CAUYQG010016873.1:0-35959 GCA_963574415.1 Tarsius wallacei
CTGGGCAACTTGGTGAGACCTCATCTCTACAATAAATAAAAAAACTAGCTGGGTGTGGTAGCGCGCGCCTGTAGTTCCAGCTACTTGGAAGGCTGAGGCGGAAGGATTGCCGGAGCCCAGCAGGTCGAGGCTGCGGTGGCCGGGAGCAGCCACTGTACTCCAGTCTGGGCGACAGTGAGACTCCAACTCAAAAAAAAAAAAAAAAGAGTACTCCCCCCTGAGAAGGGAGACAGAATTAGCTGGCTCTTGGACACTTTCCCAGGACCTACCCATTCCTCTGTGTGATTCTTGAACAACTTATAAATGAGCCATAATACTCAATTGAGCTAAAATATAACCACCACCAACAGAAACTATAAAAGATCTGTAAACTTGTGAACCATAAGGGAAAAATGAAAATATGAGGAATGGCTATAAAATAATACGACTCTGTTTGTTCCCTCCATAAAGAAACCAATATTATAAATCCAAATGAATCTCGTCTGCTTTATTAAGAAGTCAATCTGACATTCTTGGAAGTATTTGCCACTTATTGCAAAGATTAAACCCTTGTGTCCAACATTTTTGAGAACTGTTATACTAGAAGTTCCTTCAAACGATGTAGCACTTGCTTGTCTGCTTTCAGTGTTGGCAAACCTTCATCCCTGGGAGATCAGCTTGCGTTTTAGTAACTGCTGGTATTGTGCAGCGTCAACTTACCAAGCTGAACTACATTTCCCAGAATCTCCTTCCCTATGTACTGCTAGGTTGGGGTTGGTCACAAGAGAAATTTACAGGCAGGATTTGAGGTGGAGTTGAATCAGCACCATAATACTCTGCAGGTTGGTGCAGCGTGTTGGTTGCCACTGCAGCGTGCACGTGGTTATTGTTGGTCTGGGGGCTCCTCTTGTGGGTCTGGGGCACAGCGAAGCTTGAAGTTGCTGACACTGCATTGCCTGCTCCAGCTTCTCTGACTCCAAGGCCAGGTTCCAGACACAGATGCAGCTCTGTGGCAAAGTTGCTTCTGTAGGTCACACATGTGGTCCATTTGGTCAAGGATGGAGGCAGTGAAGGACCCACATAGGGTCCAGTTTGTTCTTGCTCTCCCCCACTTCATGTCAGATTTTCTTGTTGACTGCTGATCCTGTTGGTCTAAAGAGACCTCAGACCCCTCCCAGACAGAGGCAACAGGCATCTTCAGCACGCACAATTGTGTGAAGTCTAATCCCTAAAATCTAGCCCTTGTTCTGTGTCACTCGTAGTGGCTCTGTTTTTCTGATTGAACGCTGCTGTTGCAATTACATAAAGAAGTCATTTGGAATCAAGTCTGAAAAACAAGGTAGATGGACAAGCTGGGCAAATACAGCTTGAGGCCTAAAATTCAAGGTCACAACAAATAACAAATATCTATTTCTTGTGCAGTTCATGAATGAGATCTGAAGGCCACTTACAAAGCGCTGTTCCAAAGTTATTTTAAATGGGGACTATTTGGAAAGACACTACACATTTGGACACACTTTGCAGTGTTTGCTTACTCAGTCCCCTGTCTTTTTTGTTTATAGTTGCTCTTCCCTATATGCTGGTTTGCAGGACGATGTTATCCACAGTAAATGACAGCACACAGTAAAACAGAACGCAATCAATAATAGACTGTGTAGTCCACTCAGAATATTGTAGAATATTCTGAGGAAGAAAAGGAGAGTCTGGACGAGTCAGGGAAAGTTCCAGAAAGCAGGTGAAATGTGACTGAAACAAGGAATGGGATTTTAACCTGGTGTGGTGGCTCATGCCTGTAATCCCAGCAATTTGGGAGGCCAAAGCAGGAGGATTGCTTGAGCCCAGGAGTACAAGACCAGCCTGAGCAACATAGTGAGACCTCATCTCTACAAAAATAAAAAAAATTATCTGGGCCTGGTGGCATGTGCCTGTAGTCCCAGCTACTCTGGAGGCTGAAGAGGGAGGATTGTAGTGAGCCATCACTGAGCCACTGCGCTCTCGTCTGAGCAACAGAGTGAGACCCTGACTTTAAAAAAAAAAGAATTTTGGACAGGGGATCGGCATAAGTCAAAGTGCAGAGACGATGTGGAGCAGAGAGATAAAGCAACTGACTATCTTGGGTGAGCGTATATTTGGAGAGTAAAATTTGTCAATGGCTTCCCCTCAATGACAGAATCAAAATTAAACTTTCACCTAAAGTATGGTCTCTTCCATATCCATGACCTGTTTATTTTTTATTTTTATTTCTCCCCCTATTTCTAAATCTACATTCCATTCATATTAAAAAAACTTGAAGAGCCCCATTATTAATCTATTCATTCAACAAATACTCTTCTCTACTATGTGCCAGGCACTGTGCTGGAAGGGAAGAGTACGGCCCTGCCTTCATGATTTGATGAGGGCAACAGATGTGTAAACAGGCAGTTGTAATGCAGCATGAATCAGCATGGTGGGGCAAATAAGGGTAGGAAGGTCAAAGAAGACTTCTGCAGAGAGAGACTTTAAGCTGAGACCTGAATGGTAAGACTTAGCCAAGTTAAGAAAGGAGGAGGGAGATCAGAAGAAGGGGTGTGATGGGGAGGGGGAATGGCATGTGCAAAGGCCTGGAAGATGAGAGAGCGTGTACTTTGGAGGAACTCAAAGTGGTTTCCTGTGATTGGAGGCTGAGAATGGAGAGATTTAAGGCTAGAGAGTATGCAGGGGCTTTGTAAGCCATATGAAGCAGTCTAGGCTTTAACCCAAGGAAAGTGGGGACCTGGGAAACAGGGAGATTGTGGATCCAATTTTTGCTGTTGAGTGATCACTCTGGCTCTAGAGATAATGGGTTGAGGTTGGAGGGGAAAGTGTGGGCAACCCTGGAAGCGAATGATCAATTAGGAGGTGAGCTGGAGAGAAAGAATGTGACCTAAACTAGGCTAGAGGCAGTGAAAATGGAGGGAACTGGAAGACTTCAAGAGATATTTAGGGCCAGGCATGGTGGCTCACGCCTGTAATCTTAGCACTTTGGGAAGCAGAGGTGGGAGGATTGCTTGAGCTCAGGAGTTCGAGACCAGTCTGGGCAACATAGCAAGACCTCATCTCTTTAGAAAAAAAAAGAGGGAGAGAAAGAGAGAGAGAGATTTAGGAAATTGAACGGACAAGACTCAGAACCTTGCTGATTGGGGAATGGTGGAGGTAAACAGTGAGAGGTCGGGAATGGTGATCAGGTTTTTTGCATAGCAATATCTCAGGAGGTACAATTCTCTGAGGCAGAGAACATAGGAGCAGGAGGAGTCTTGAGGGAAGGCAGGTGATAATGACTCTGGTTGTGAATTTGGTGAGTCTTAGGCATGTGCTGGATGTGCAGGCAGGGAGATCTGGAACTCAGGAAACTGATGATGGCTGGACACATCAACACAGAGACGATGAATCAATGGCCGAGACTGGGGGTGATAAAATGAGAAAGAAAGGGAGCATAGACACAGCTGAGAAACCGAACATTTAAGTGAGAAGCAGGATCCGGTACAGGAGACTATGAAGATGTGATTGCAACTGCAAGAAACTTGGGAGGGTGGAGTCATCCCAGAAAGGAGAAGAAAGTTGTCAAGAAGGAAGGAGGCCTCGGCAGGAGCCAGCCTTCCAACAAGCTGAGAAAAATAAGGATAGTGTTATTAGAACTGCTTGGTTGCAGGTAACAGAAACCAATATGGGTTAGATTAAGGAAAAGGATGGGGCAGACTTTAAGGAGTATCTCACAGACCCAAGAGCAAGAGAGACTGCAAACAAGAACTTGAAGCTCTTAGCAGCCTGGAAGCTTGTCTGGGTATGTCTGCTGCATTCTCTTCTTTCTGTAGACATCCTTCCTTGGCTCATGAGGCTGTACAGAAACTGGGAGATGGCCACCTATGGTTCTGAGGGTATGGCTTTTCTGGTTAAAATACTTGCCTGGGTGAAACTAGAATCCCAGTTTCTGAGAGAGAGGAAAGAGAAAGAGACAGAGAGATGAAGAAAAGAAAAGAGAGAAGAAGATGGGGAAGGGGGAAAGAAGGGGAGAGAAGGGGAAGACAGGAGGAGAGACACAAAGGAGAGAGAGAAATGGAGTGAGAGAGATGGGGGAGAGGTAGATAAAGGGGGAGACAGAGAGAGAGGGAAGGAGGGAGGGAGAGAGGGAGAAAAAGAGATTGGAAGAGAGGTAGGGAGGGAGGGAAGTGGGGGAGAGAGAGAGAGAGTGAGAGAGAGAGACTGATTTCCTCCTGGTCCAATCAACTATCACCAAATGGAGGAATCTAAACAGGGCCACCAGGGGTTCACCCTGATTGGGAAAGAGGCAGTTAAAGAAGGTATTGTGAAACGGACAAATACCTTCAATTAAGGTTTCTATTACAAGAACTAAAAAAAACTCCCTGGGATGTTGAGGCTAAAATGTACTTGTTGATCTTGGCCAGAGCAGTCTCTATGGAATGGTGTCAACTAACGTCTATTTGCAATGGGCTGAGAAAGGAAGACAGTGCTTAGAGACAACGCTGTCAAAGGGCACTGGAGAGAGCTGGTGTTGCAGTGCTGTTTGTTGGTGTGCTTGCTTGCTTGCTTTTTAAGCGCTGCAAAAATTGAACATATTTGTATGCTGACTGGAGAGTTTGAAGAATGGGCAGCCATCATTTTGGCATCTGGATAAACACGCAGAGTCCCGGACGCTGCCAGCGATTCAGCAAGGAGAGAGTGGAGGTCAGGCATATCAGTGGGGCCCAGTGCCAAATGAAAATGCAGGCCTCCTTATTTAAATAGCAGGAAAATTGTTTTTTTCCTTTTTTCTGTGGTCTCTTTGTTCATCGGTCATTGTATTTTGAGTGTGTTATTTAATGCTTCACTCCCTCAGGAATGGGGATACTTGCTTGGCAAGTGTAGAACTCATAGGTTCCCCTGGGTGTGCTGCACTTGGAAAAAGTGCTCAATGGGATTAGTCATCAGGAAAATACAGATGGAAGTCACAGTGAGATATTATTACTCCCCTGCAAGTTTGGCTGAATTAGAAAGATTGACCATACCCAGTGCTGTCAAGGATGTGCTGGGATTGTAAACTGGTTCAATCACCTTGGAAACTCTGACAGTAGCTACTAAACCTAATCAGCAGTTTGGCCAGGCGCAGTGGCTCAATTCTGTAATCCCAGTACTTGGGGAGGCTGAGGCAAGAAGATTGCCTGAGCCCAGGGGTTCGAGACCAGCCTGGGCAACTTGGTAAGACCTCATCTCTACAATAAATCAAAAACTAAGATGGGCATGGTAGCGTATGCCTGTAGTTCCAGCTACTTGGAAGGCTGAGGTGGAAGGATAGCCTGAGCCCAGCAGGTCAAGGCTGTGGTGGCTGTGAGTGTGCCACTGCACTATAGCCTAGGCAACAGAGGGAGACTGACTCCAAAAAAAAAAAAAAAAAAGAATCCGCAGTTTGACTCTATATAACTGCACATGCTCATCAAAAGAGATGTATAAGAATACTCATTGAACTTTATTCACAAAGTCCCACACTGGAAACCCTGAAATGTTCATCCCTAGGGGATGTATAAATAAAACGTGGAATATTGGTAGAGAACTATGCAGCTAAAAATAAATAAATCACTCACATAATGTCATTCATGGATGCTACTTGCTGATACAATGTTGAGTGAAAAAACCCAGTCACAAAAAATTTCATACCATATGTTTTATTTATATAAAGTTTAAGAAAAGCAAAACTAATGATGATAGAAATCAGAATAGTATGTACCTTTGGAGGGGTAGAGACTGGACGGGGCACAAGGGAATCTTCTGAAGTGTTGGAAATGTCCTACATCTTGGTCTTGTAGGTGGTTATGACTATATAGCTGCGTGAAAGTTCTTTAAGTTGACCACATTTTTGTGCACTTTATATGTTAGACCTAAAAATTAAAAAAAAAAATTAAAATAAGATACTTCATAGTTTCATTGTATTAGAAGTACTATCATCCTTGAAGGAAAATTATTCAAAGGCAGATTCCAATGTGAGTTGAATTAGATATTCTCTTTATTGACAAATCTCAGTGGTTATCAGTGCTGGGGACAACATAGAGTGATGTCTAGGTCCCATAGACTCCTGAGCCTGGATAATCTAAAACTGCTCTAACTCACTTTTTTTTTTGTTTTGAGTTGGAGTCTCACTCCGTCGCCCAGACTGGAGTGCAGTGGCACGCTCCCGGCCACTGCAGCCTCAACCTGCTGGGCTCCAGTGATCCTTCCGCCTCAGCCTTCCAAGTAGCTGGAACTACAGGCGTGCGCTACCACGCCCGGCTAATTTTTGATTTATTGTAGAGATGAGGTCTTGCCAAGTTGCCCGGACGGGTCTCGAACCCGCGGGTTCAGGCAATCCACTCATCTCAGCCTCCCAGACTGAGCCACCAAGCCCAGCTTAACTCACTTCTTATATGATAGCCTGCATCTTTTCTCCTCCCTCCAGTAGAAGATGGGGTGGGGAGGGACCTTTCCTGGATACTGAATGGTGGCCCAGAAGCAATCATAATACCCTCCATTTCCCTTCTTCCCAGTGTCTGAAGTGTATGGGTTCTTGGGATCCTGAAGGTGAGCATGCTAGAATCTGAGGTCTGGGAGCCATTTTCATGGGAGGTGAGAGCTCTGCTGGTCATTTCTGGTCATCCAGTCCCCAGCCATGGGCTAGATGGCTTATGGGACCATGAGACTCTGATCAGGGTGATGTAAAGATTCAAATAAACAAATGCCAGTCACATCGAGTGCAGAGTAAAGGTACCGAGAGTTAAAATTCCCGTTACTCTTATGTCTCCTGTCTTTTTAAAG
Organism: Tarsius wallacei; assembly: GCA_963574415.1. Taxonomy (NCBI): domain Eukaryota; kingdom Metazoa; phylum Chordata; class Mammalia; order Primates; family Tarsiidae; genus Tarsius; species Tarsius wallacei. The sequence goes on from CAUYQG010016873.1 coordinate 6,778, forward strand.
CATGGGAGCAATTATGATAGGAATTGGGGGTTGGAATAAGGAAAGAGGGAGACTGAGGGACTCTGCTGTTTCCTTTTCTGCACAACTGAAACCTTGTTGTTTTCTATGGTCCAGAGATGATCAAGTCCAGCTTTGATCTAAAAACTCTAAATTCTACACCCTCAGAGGAAAGTGGAGAATTGGAAAGTTTATGAGGATCTTTCATGAAATGTGGCTATTCCATGCAGGGTGGCGGGAAAGATTTCTTAAGTATTGGTAGTGCCCTCTGCAAGGAGACAGAGAGTCACAAACTCAGGCCCTGGTTTCGTGCCTGGATGAACTTTTCTTCTGAATATTCGAGATGAAGTAAAATTAAACAAAAATGTCACCCGGCTTAGTCTGCTCACTCCTTTTTAGTGGAGAGTTGGTTCTAGCCAGTCATGAAGTCTGGGTAGGGTAGAGAATATGAATGTTTCTTTTGAAAAGCAATATTAGCCTTGTGTTTGCTTCCAGCATATGTTTTGGGTGTTTTCCCAGAGGTTTCAGTGAGGAATCGTGTGTCTCAGAGGTGGGAAAAAAAAAATTTGAGTTTTGCAAAATCACAGTGGATTGGAAATTATGTAGTTAGCCTTTTTGTTATAAACATAATTTTTTAAAATTCAAGTGCTTTTGTTTTTTTCTCTCATTAAAAAAATTGTGGTTTTATATACATTTTACACACTGAGGGACTGGGTGAGGGTGTTCAGAACTAGATGTTTCTCATTCCATTTGTTTCAAGCAATAACTCAGAGGCTCCGGAGAAAATAAACCATACATAAATAGTAGAAAACAGGCTGCATCTTGTTGCTATGGCAACGCCCTACTTATATCACATTAAGCTGATTCATGTCTTTTCTCACCTCACTGTTAATAAATTATAGTGGCCGATGAGGATTAAGCTGGCTAGAAGAGCTGGCATGGACAAGTTGCACATTAATTTGTCATCTAATGCTGGGTATCCCATCCCATCCCTTTTTTTTTTTTAAGGGGGGAGCTACTTTTGATCAAACAATGTATTTTGAAAGATGATTTTTATTGTCTTTTCCCCACTAAAAACGATATAGACGGGAGTTTCAGGTTTAGACGGTAGTTGCTTTCTGGCTGCTCCATCCTTTCAAACCAAGGAAAGCATTGGCTTATGATTCTTGTGGAAAGAACAGGTGCACAGGAGCAACAGAACTTGGAAACTTCCCTTGTTCCTTGTTCCTTTTTTTTTTTTTTTTGAGTCAGAGTCTCGCTCTGTTGCCCAGGCTGGAGTGCAGTGGCATGCTAAAGGCTACCACAGCCTTGACTTGCTGGGCTCAGGCAATCCTTCCTCCCCGGCCTTCCAAGTAGTTGGGACTACAGGTGTACACCACCACATCTGGCAAATTTTTTTATTTAGTCGCAAAGATGAGGTCTCACTGTGTTGCTCAGCTGGTCTCGAACCCCTGGCCTCTGGCAATCCTCTCACCTTGGCCTCCCAGAGTGTTGGGATGACAGGCGTGTGAGCCACCGTGCCCAACCAGTTCCCTGGTTTCTTTTCATGTTCCTTTATTCTCTTCACTCTAATGGTTTAGGAGATTAAATAATCCTTCTATTCTCTCCAGCTGTTTTAATTCATACGCATTACCATCTACACAAACACACACATGCATGTGCATGCACGCACAAAGCAACGTGTGTAAGTATATATACAAATCTGCATGTCATCTCTTAGTCACCATGATGGGCTAGAAGATGAATAAGATAGTTCTGCCCACAGTCTAACTGGGAAGATGTAAATGTGTGAAAAGTTAACAAGATAAACAAGAAACAGGGTTAAGAGATAGACAACAAACCAAGGAAAACATTGGCAACAGCAAGTAATGGACTAATTTTATTAATATTCTAAAAATTGAAACCAAAAAAACAAAACAAAACACAACTTCTTACAAGTCGAACAGAAAACCAAACTAACAAATGGACAACCCATTATAAATGGTCAGAGGGTATATAAAGTCAGTTCATTGCCAAAGTGAGACCGAAGGTTGACAAATATATGAAAACATTATTAGAGAAATTAAAATAACAAAGAGATGCAAATTTTCCTTATGCTAGATGAGAAAGCATTAAATAGCTATACGATTTGGAGTTGACTATAATAGGGAAAAACAGGGACTCCCAGACACTGTGTGTAGTAACATAAGTAGGCATAACTTTCATGGAAATAAATGTGGCTTTACTTATCAAAATGTTAAATGCATACACTTGCTAACCCAGCAGTTCCACTGCAATGAATTTATTTATGAATATAATAACATAACTGATTAAAGATGTCTTTACAATGACAGTCATGGCAACTTTGATTGTCATAGAAGAAGAAGAAAAAAAAAAGACAGACAGAACACAAATGCCCATCAATAGATTGCTAGTTAGTAAAACTGATTTATTTATACAATGGAATACTACACAACTGTTAAGAAAGGAATTATCAGCAATAGAAAGAAGTAAAAAATATAACAAGCCAAGTGATCAAGTTTCAGAATTCAGAACTGCATACAGAGCATAATCCCATTTGTGTTAAAATATATTTGGTTGGGTAGGGTGGTGCACTCCTGTGCTTTGGGAGCCCAAGGTAGAAGGATCATTTGAGGACAGGAGTTCAAGACCAGCCTGGGCAACACAGTGAGAAGATTCCATCTCTATAAAAATTTTTTTCTTTTAATTAGCCAGGCTGTAGTCTCAGCTACTTAAGCTGAGGCAAGAGGATCACTTATGCCCGGGAGTTTCAGATTGCCATTCAGATTGCCTGGGCAACAGAGAGAGACCATATCTCTAACTTTTTTTTCTTTTTTTGCGAAAGTAGGTTTTTGTTTGTTTGTTTGTTTTGAGTTGGAGCCTCACTCCGTAGCCCAGGCTGGAGTGCAGTGGCATGTTCACAGTCACCCTAGTGTTGACCTGTTGGGCTCAGGCGATCCTTCTGCCTCAGTCTCCAAGTAGCCGGAACTACAGGCATGTGCTACCACATCCAGCTAATTTTTTTATTTATTGTAGAGACAAGGTCTCGCCAAGTTGCCTGGTCTGGTCTCGAACCTGTGGGCTCAGGCAGTCCACTCACCTCAGCCTCCCAAAGTGCTGGGATTACAGGCTGAGCCACCAAGCCTGGCTGAAAGTAGGATTTATTAAGACAGAAAAGATCCCACAGTGGGAGGGGACCTGAAAGAGGTTGCCTCATATCTCTAATATTTTGTGTGTATGATGTGTGTATGCTATTATACGCATAGAAAATTTCTCAAAAGACCCACATAAGTACTCATTTCTTTCCTTCTGTGGGCTGAAAACAGACAGTGAGAAGGCAGGAAATGAAAGGAATGGGTTGGGAGACTCAGAAGAATTGAGAAAATTCAATTTTAATTTTGTCTCCATCTGTACTGTTTTACTTTTTTTTTACATGAATATATATTGTCTTTATGATAAAAAAGTTTTTAAACAGAATACACAAACACACACATATCTATATCTATATCTATATCTATATCTGTATCTATATCTATCTATATCTGTATATACATATCTGCATGTCATCTCTTAGTTACCATGAAGGGCTAGAAGATGAATAAGATAGTTCTGTCCACAGTCTAACTGGGAAGATGTAAATGTGTGAAAAGTCAACAAAATATACAAGAACTATCACACAGTAGATGTTGATCATGTCCCATTGATTGACATCTACATCTACAGCGATATTGCAGGAGGTAAGAAGAGGCAAGTCACTATGACTGCAGTAACCATGGAAGACAAAGGCATGAACATCTGGCAGCATCTGGGTACTAGACATGCCCAAGACTTCACAAAGAGGAGTGCTTGCTGTTGATAAGAGTGGACACGGGCTAGCTTTAAGATAACCAATCACCCCTGCAGGTTTTCTCTTTTGCTACAAGGAGCTCAAGACTGTGCTGAAACTTATACCTATTCTGCTTTTGAAAGCTGCCTGCCTGTTGGCAGTAAAAAGCACTGATGGCTAGTTTCCATTAGGAAGTGTCCAAAACCCTGCAGTACAGAGAGAAACTAGTTTATAATTAGTACTGATCTTGAGCATAGGTAAAGAATCTAAACTCTTTGTGTGGTGTAAATCCTTACCAATTGGACCTAGTGTCTGAAACTGTGCATTATTGGAAAGTTCCTTTGGTTACTTTGCCCTCTGGGAGAAGCTAAGAATTTCCTTTAAGAGCGTAGACTATAGAGTCAGACTGACTGAACAAAAATCTTAGATACATCACCTACTAGTTGTGTGTCCTTAGGAAAATGGCCTAATCTCTCTGTGCTGTGATTTCTATTTCTATGAAGAGGAAATAATTATAGCATCAACAAACTCATGGGCTGTGTGAGGATCAATTGACTGAATAATCTACAAAGTGAGAAGAACAGCTGCTGGGCACATAGTTGTTTTTCATAATATTGCTTAGTTATTCTTACCAGTGAAGAGAAAGTCTTAAAAGTTTCCAGAGAGAAACAGTAATCACACAAAGCGTTGGGAATAAGAAAATAATGACAGTGACATATCATTAGTAACATTGGAAAGTCAGAAGAAAAGGAACAATGCCTACAAAATTACTTCTGGTTAGAATGGCATACGCTGGCAAATTGAGCACGAGGACATAATAAAGATATTTCCAGACATGTAAGGTCTCAAAATTTTTCCCTCCCAAGTGCCCTTTTCTGAGAAGCTGCTGGTGTATGTGCTTCATCAAAAAGAGGGACTAAGCCAGGGGTATCTAACCTTTTGGCTTCCCTGGACTGCATCGAGTAAAGAGGAATTGTCTTGAGTCTCATCTAAATTATATTAATATAGTTAGTGTATATACATAATAATTCTTTTATTTTTTATTATAAAGTTTAGAAAAGTAAGAACAATATAAAACTAGTGAGAAATTTGACCTTGTTTTTGTAAAACTAACCTATGAATGTCTGGTTCGTTGGAAGTGGTCACAATTCTTCATGAGTTCTTTTTTTCTTTTTGAGTTGGAATTTTACTCAGTCGCCCAGACTGGAGTGCAGTGGCTGCTCTCGGCCTCGACCTGCTGGGCTCCGGGGATCCTTCCGCCTCAGCTTTCCAAGTAGCTGGAACTACAGGCGCGCGCTACCACGCCCGGCTAATTTTTTGACTTATTGTAGAGATGAGGTCTCGCCAAGTTGCCCAGGCGGGTCTCGAACCCACGGGCTCAGGCAATTCACTCACCTCGGCCTCCCAAAGCGTGGGATTACAGGCTGAGCCACCGAGCCTGGCCGTTCATGAGTTCTTAAGGTGCTCAACAGATATGTTTGAATTTTGCTTTTCGTGTGTTTCATAATTGAAAACAGCTGCTCAGAAATGTATGAGCTGCCAAAAAGTGATGTCATGAATAAGGTGTCATTGTTGACTTCAAAAATGGAACTATGCATGGGGTTATGAATAATATACACTCTAAAAAAAACACCCATGGTCAGGTGGTGGCTCACACCTATAATCCCAGCACTTTCGGAGGCTGAGGTGAGAAGGATTGCCTGAGCCCACAGTTTTGAGACCAGCCTGGGCAAGACCTCATCTCTACAATAAATCATAAAATTAGCTGGGCGTGGTGGTGCGTGCCTATAGTTTTAGCTACTTGGAAGGCTGAGGTGGAAGGATCGCCGGAGCCCAGCAGGTCAAGGCTGCAGTGGCCAGGAGTGTGCCACTGCCCTCCAGCCTGGGTGACAGTGAGACTCCAACTCAAATAAAGCCCATAGTGTTAAAAGATTTTGTGAGACCTCATTACTAGCTGTCCCGGGTCACATGTAGCCCACGGGCCAAGGGAGGGACATGCCTGGACTAAACCACGAAATAAATCATGGAACTAGAAAACAGTGTTCTAGTACCAAAAAGTAACAAGGGGATTCCCAGGATGAGAGCTGTGCTCAAGCCAGAAAAGCATCAGAGTGGATCTGCAGGAGAAGGAAGACAAGGGAGTTTCTCCAACGGGTTTGACTGTGTGGGAAATTGTGCTGAGAGGCACTGTCCAGAGCTCTTGGGGGATATTGGAAGACTTAACAATAGGGTAGGGAAAACAAAGCAAATAAAAAGCGAGGCAATGAATAACTACAAGTATCTTGCAAGAAAGTATCTTGCAAGAAAGAAAATGTCATTAGAGTACACCACTCAGCTCAGAAGTATGTAAGACTTATTGAACATAAGATAATGATGAATTTGACACAAAAATGGAACTGTTTGAGAGAATGGAGAGAAAAGTAGACAGTGTTAGAAAGTTAAAATCCTTAACTGCCAGAGTAGAAAAACAATAAGTAATGTAATGAATCAAAAAAAAGTAGAACACATATATTATTTGGAAGTATGGTAATATATAACAGAAGAAACATTAAGCAGATGACTTTGTGGGGTAAGGAGGCTGGGGCAGCAAAGGTGACAATTGCTATTTTAAAATTATATCACTTTTAGTACTATTTGACTTTTTAAGCTAAATAAATTTGTAAGTACCTTGTAAATCTAAGGTTTTGACATTTCTGAAATGACAATTCTTCATCCTTAGTTCAATGTCTATAAAGCCCTGAGTGACTGATGTGTTGATATAGGTTGGTGTGTTTAAAGATTCTGTTTTAACAAAGTGAGAGGAAATGTATGCCTTTTATTATCATTATCATTATTTTTCATTGAACTCTCTAAATTTAGCCTTTATGAGGTTTATTAGCTCCTCAACACTTTATCCTCATATTCTTTTTTGTTTTTCAGTCGGAGTCTCACTATCACCCAGGCTGGAGAGCCATGGCACCCGGAGGGCCACTGTAGCCTTGACCTGCTGGGCTCAGGTGATCCTTCTGCCTCAGTCTTCCAAGTAGCTGGAACTACAAGCACGCACCACCGCACCCAGCTAACTTTTTTGATTTATTGTAGAGACAAGGTCTCTCCAAGTTGCCCAGGATGGTCTCGAACCCTCTGCCTCCCAAAGTGCTGGGATTACAGGTGTGAGCCACTGCACCCAGCCTCTTATATTCTGAATTTATTTAAAATGTTTAAGGGCATAGTAAAAGAAGTTTACCCAACAGTGACACTAATACCAGGAGAGCAGGTAAGGGAGAGGCCATGGTTCAATATCATAAGATATAGATTTTAAAAATCCTAATTAATAACAGCAAGTATGTTAAAAGATGAATATGATTTGAGCAATTAGCATTATTTCAGAATGGATAAAAAAGGAAATTTATTAATGTACTTATTACATAAATAAATTATATGAGAAAAACTATGTGCTCATTATGATACATATAGAAAAGAGATTTGATAGCATTTAACATTTATTATTTATCAAAATCTCTAAGGTAGGACTACATGGAATATTCCTTGACTTGACAAAGAACATTTTTACAATTTTTTATTTACTTTATTCTTTTTTATAAAGATGTGGGGTACAATTACAAAGAACATTTTAAAAAACCTAATAGCAGCTGAGCACGGTGGCTCATGCCTATAATCTCAGCACTGTGGGAGGCAGAGACAAGAGGATTGCCTCAGCCCAGGTGTTCGAGACCAGCCTGGGCAACTTGGTGAGACCTTGTCTCTATAATAAATCAAAAACTTAGCCGGGCGTGGTGGTGTGCACCTGTAGTTCCAGCTACTTGGAAGGCTGAGGCAGAATCACCTGAGCCCAGCAGGTCGAGGCTGCGGTGGTTGTTAGCATGTGAAAGCATACCACTGCACCCCAGCCTGGGTGACAGAGTGAGATTCCGACTCAAACAAAAACAAAAACAAAGCTAATAGTAAATATCATGCCTTATGGTGAAAAAGTTAATGGCATTTTTCAATTTCTTAGAAAAATCATTAAGCTCTCTTGGAAATAATAACATAAGAAAAGGAAATAGGAGTTTCAAGTATAGGAAAGAAAAATATAAAATTGACATAACTTGCAGATGATTTTCTATTAAAAATACAAAATAATCAAGCCAGGCTCGGTGGCTCAGCCTGTAATCCCGCGCCTTTGGGAGGCTGAGATGAGTGGATTGCCTGAGCCCGCGGGTTCGAGACCCGCCTGGGCAACTTGGAGAGACCTCATCTCTACAATAAATCAAAAAAAAATTAGCCGGGTGTGGTAGCGCGCACCTGTAGTTCCAGCTACTTGGAAGGCTGAGGCGGAAGGATCGTCAGAGCCCAGCAGGTCGAGGCTGCGGTGGCTGGGAGCGGCCACTGCACTCCAGACTGGGTGACAGAGTGAGACTCCATCTCAAAAAAAAAAAAAAAAATACAAAATAATCAACTGGAAAACTTAGGATTAAATGAAGTTTAATAAGAAGTCAAATTACTAGATAATTATTCCTCACCAACTTTCACATATGCCAAATATGACACATTAGAAAATGTAAGAATATGTTCATATTAATCTGCCACATAAAGAAAAGAAAAAGAAAAAAATTCCCTTTCATGACAGCAGCAAACACTATACACTACCTATGAATAAACAGAAATGAAAAACATGATTCTCCACCTTAAAATGTCACAGAAAATGAGGTAAAATGTAAACAATTAGTGAAACTGGATACAGGAATATTTTGTACTTCCAACTTTTCTGTCCTTTAAAAATTACCAAAAAATTTAAGAGAAGTGAAAAAAGAAAATGGACAATGCTGAAAGGAAAATCAGTGATCTGAACATATAAAGGAAACATTCTCTCACATCCCTGAGAAAAATTACCCAAAAAAGGAAGATTAGAAATAAAAAGGTGAGCCATGGAAGGCATAGCCAAAAGACCTAAAATGGGAATAATAAAGGTTCCAGATGGAAAAAAAGAATGAATAGCTAAGATGCAATTATGCAAGAAAAAGTAGAAAAAAAAATAACTGTCCTGAACTACAAAAGTTTTCAGATTGAAAAGCCTCACTAAGGGCCAGGAAGAATTTAGGAAAAAGAAACAAATCTGACCATATCCACATGCAATTTTTAAACCTTAAGGATAAAGGTAAAATCTTATAAGCTTTCAGAAAGAATTGTGGTTGCTTAATGAAAAGTTAATCAGGCCGAGTTTGGATTTCTCGTCTGTAAGACTTGACTTTAGATATAATGAAACAACATTTACAGATGTTTGAAAGAAAAGACTGTAAGTCAAGATTTCTATTCTGAGCCAAGTCACCATTAGATATGAAAGACAGACTTTTTAAAGACATACAACGGCACAGAAAATATATAGACATATGCTTTCTCTGAGGAAATTGCTCAGGAAGTATTCCAACCAAATAAAAATTAAATTCAGAGCAAAGGTCTCAAAATAGTGAAAGACTTGACTTCTGGTTCCAAAATGGCAGCATAGGAGCAAGCTGGCTTCAATCCCTCACCCACAGAAAACCGTAAACAAATATACAGCACCAAGATGTCACCAGCAATACTTCAGAACTCAAATATGAGGAAGAGACGGTTCCCTGGGCCACAGAGAAATAAAAAAGCTCCGAGCAGACAGTAAGAATTGTTCTTCCATATCTGTGACATCCCTCTCCACAATCTAACACCAAATATGAGGAAAATCCCCTCTGCTCACAATTTCTACACTAGAAAAAAATGAGGTTCAGGTGAACATTCGGTTTCCCCACTATCTTGGGTTCCCTGAGGAACTCTGATCCTTCTTCAACCCACAGGGAGCATTGGAAATGCCTGAAGGGAAAAACATCCTTGAGGACAGTCAGAGACAAAGGGGGGGGATGGGGGGCAGACTGCAGTTCCCAGCCCTGGAAACTCTGGTCTGTCACTTGGCCAGAGGAGATGCCAAATAAAAGTGGCAGTTCAGCAGTACTACGTTGTGGGAGGTTTGTTCCAAAGGTCCTCTAAGCACGAACCCCTAGCCAGCCTTCCCCTACTGCCGAGATAGCCCCTTTGGGGCCTCCTCCACTCAACTCAGGCAGCATTCTGTTTGCTAGACAAATGGGAGAATAAGACATGTAACAAATTTGTTGTGAGACAGGCAGGCTGCTAAAGCAGTCATGCACTTATGAGGGAGGACCCCTCCAAAAAACCCGAGAATTATCTTTTGGAGGGTGGGCCCCTTATAGTACACTCGGAATTTGTTCGTCTGGATCAAATGGTCAACAAAAGTTTTTATCTGGAAGTTTTAAGAAGGCTGTGTCACGATTTGCAGAAGAAACATCTGGAGTTGTGGCAAACAGGTGACTGGTTCTTTCACCATGGCAATGCACCTGCCCACACTGAACTGAGTGTTCAGCAGTTTTTTGACCAAATGTGGCACGAACCCCATTGCCCCACCTTCCCTATTAACCCGTTCTTGCCTCAAGTGACTTTTTGTTTGTTTGTTTCTTCAGATTAAAAAAAAGTCCTCAAAAGGAAACTCTTTGCTGATGTGGAAGAGGTGAAACAAAAAACGGCAGAAACACTAAAAGGCATCAAAATTGATGAGTTCAAAAACTGTTTTGGGCTGGGCTGGGTGCAGTGGCTCATACCTGTAATCCCAGCACTTTGGGAGGCCGAGGTAAGAGGACTGCCTGAGCTCACAGGTTCGAGACCAGCCTGGGTAACTTGGCGAGCCCTCATCTCTACCATAAATCAAAAAATTAGCTGGACGTGGTGGCGCATGCCTGTAGTTCCAGCTTCTTGGAAGGCTGAGGCAGAAGAATCTCCTGAGCCCAGCAGGTTGAGGCTGAGGTGGCCATCATGCCACTGCACTTCAGCCTGGGTGACAGAGTGAGACTCTATCTCAAAAAGAAAAACCCAGACTGTTTTGACCAGTAGGAAAAGCTTCTCTGCTGGGCATGGTGGCTTCCCAAAGTGTCTGTAATTCCAGCACTTTGGGAAGCAGAGGTGAGAGGATTGCCTGAATCCAGAGGTTCCAGATCAGCCTGGGCAACTTGGTAAGAACTCATCTCTACAATAAATCAAAAGATTAGCCGGGCATGGTAGAGCATACCTGTGGTTCCAGCTACTTGGAAGGCTGAGGTGGAAGAATCACCTGAGCCTCCAGCAGGTGAGGCTGTGGTCACTGTGAGTGTGCCATTGCACTCTAGCCCAGGTGACAGAGTGAGACTCTGATTCAAAAACAAAAACAAAAAAAAAAAAAAAAGAAAGAAAAAAGTGTCTCCGTAGGTGTATTGCATCAAATGGAAAGTACTTTGAAGGTGACTGAAGTTTAAACATGTAAGAACGAATGCACAATTTTTTATAAATAAATTCTGTGTTTTTTGGGGTCCCACCTTATCTAAACACAACTACTCCTATGTGTAAAACAAACCAAAACCCCCCCATAACTTCTTAATTTCCTACAATGATGTAATCTTCCTCACAAAGTCTTTCTGACTGGGAGTTAGAAGAAGTATTTATGTTTGCTAATAATGTAATTTGGTCTCCTGGATATTTTGTCTCTTCTGAGTCATATTCAGAGTTCCAGATTTCTTCTTTCAGTTCCTATTACTCTCCAGAGGGTGTCTGTTATGTTGCAGGAGGCAGGGTTGGGTCTGTGTGGGCAGGTCCTGGTGGCATCTTCAGGGTCATCTGGTTTCTGTAATGATGTCCCTGGTCCACCCAGTTAGGTGATATCCACTGCTTAAGTCTGTGGCTGGTGGCCTCTTTGTTCCTTCTTTTGGGCCCGCTTGGAATTTGGCAGTGCCTTCATTATTTGGGCTGCTATAACAAAATACCTTAGACTGGATGGCTTATAAACAACAGAAATTTATTTCTCGCCATTCTGGAGGCTGGGAAATCCAACAGATTCGTTGTCTATTGACAGGCTGGCTTCAGGTTCACAGTCAGTGCCTTCTTGCTATGTCCTCACATGGTGGAAGGGATGAAAAAAGCTCTCTTGGGCCTTATTTCATAAGGACATTAATTCTACTCATGAGGACCCCACCCTTATGAACTCCCCAAAGGTCCCGCCTCCTAATACTGTCACCTTGAAGGTTAGAATCGCAACAAATGAATTTTGGGGGAGCACAAACATTCAGACCAAAGGAGGCAGTCACTGAGTGCACACTCCTTCAAATCAAACCCACACTAGTCCCTGAGTTTAGGCTGTTCACCTGCAGCCTCTGTGGTGGGGTCAGTTCAATTCTCTGGAAGCCGGCCGTCTTGAGGGCACATGGGAACTTCTGTCTCCCTTCCACACCACACAGAAATTGAGGGAAGCATAGGGTCCAACTCATGCCCTTTCTCTGTGTCACTTTACCATGGAAACATGCTTATACATATTACAGTTCAGCTTGTCCCCACGTGATGGTGAGGAGGTGGAACTTTATGGCAGACAAGTCCAAGAGTTCTAATTAGTGAGACAGGCACGAGATCACACTGTCTCCAGAGATTCCAGCTTTCCTGACATCCTATTACACCCAGCCGCCATGTCCCACCATCAGTACCAGTATCACCCTCAAACCTGCTCCATCCTAGATTTCAGGCTGAAGAATGGTTGTCAGAATACACATCTTTCCTCCTTTCCAATATAGAAGACAAAACCACGACAGAAACATGATCTCCTAACAAGCACTTCCCAACTGAGTTCTGTCTACCCATGTCTAACTGAACATGCAGCATGAAAATCCCCTTGGCCTAGCTTTGGATATGCTAATGAACTATAAGGAATTTACAAAATCCTTTTCTCTCTGGTCAAAGTCTGATGTCTAAACAATATTGTTTTACCTTAGATTCAAAAGAATCCTATTTTGGTGATGAAAAGCTGAGCATAAACTATCTTTTCCCTCACCTTTTAATCCCTGTTTTAACTGTCCAAATTCCTATCTAAGGCAATGGATTACTCTAAGGAGTAGAAGCTCACACATATGGGAATATACAAGAGAAATCACATTCATTTAAAGTATCTAAATCATAAATGTTATCCTTGTTTGCATAGGTTTCTATAAACAGAGACACATTATTTTCAATTGCTTGTGGACTATCCATTAAACATGATCACTTCCTTGGCTCAAAGAAAACCTTCGAGTCTGAGACCAGCCTGGGCAACGTGGTGAGACCTTGTCTCTACAAGAAAAATTACCCGGGCGTGGTAGCACATGCCTGTAGTTCTGGCTACTTGTAAGGTTGAGGTGGAAGGATCGCCGGAGCCCAGCTGGTTGACGCTGGGGTGGCCGTGAGCGTGCCACTTCACTCCAGCCTGGGCGACAGAGTAAGACTCCAACTCAAAAAAAAAAAAAAAAGAAAGAAAAGAAAAGAAAACCTTAATAAATTCCAGAACGTAAAGATTATACAGGCCACATCCTCTGCCCATAATTCAATTAAGCTAGAAGTCAACAGAAGAATATAGAAACATAACAAAAGCAGAAACCTCACCTCTTCAGAATTAAAGAATGCTTTTTTTGTTTAGTTTTTTAAAAATACCCCCTGAATCAAAGAGGAAATAAATTCAGAGATTGCAATTTATTTAGACATAAACAAAAGGAGGGCAATTTATATATAGCAGAACTTATGGGAAATGGCCAAAGTTGTATTCAAAGGAAAAATCATAAAAGAAAAAATAAGAACAAGTGAACTATTTCTAGTAGTATGGTTGTCTAAGTATTTTCTAGACCCCTGAATTTTCCTGGAAAAAAGTAAAATACAGAATACATACATCTAAAAATGTATTCTTAAAAGTATTCAACAGGATGATAAAATAGCAAGGAATCACCAGACCAAATATGTAAGTGATAAAAGGAAAGACTATTGAAGCCACATTTACCCCAAGAACATTTGCTTAATTTGGCAAGCTTAAGCTTAGGTTGACTTTCACAACTTATTGACGCTGGAGACAGAAGACAAAGTACAAAGGCCTCTAAAACTGGTTAATCTAATGAGAAAGTCAGCCTATTATATCCAGGATCCCTCACTCTAGGGCTATGCCCTCACTGTAGGGAGAAAAAAAATAAACATATTGCCCCAACATGCATGTATACACAATACACAGAGGCATTGGCACTTAGCAGAACAGGAGAGGAAATAGCATCAATCGTAATTTGTAAACAAAAGTCAGCCCTTTTGGAGATGCCAAAAGCTTTAAATCATGAGCTCTAGACCAGAAGTGACTTGGGAGTCTGGTCAAAATAAGTCTCTCTAAAGTGTGCAGTGAAGGGTTAACTCGATAGGTTTTGGGTGTTCAAACACTGTACGTTCTAAAAAAAGGACTTGCCTTTGATCAGCTCTTGCAAGATAACCTCTAAACTCTTGGGATATCTTGCCTGATAAGAGTGTCTTTGTAGGTCGAGCTTGGTAGTTCAGCCTGTAATCCCAGCACTTTGGGATGCCGAGGCGAGTGGATTGTCTGAGCCTGGGGGTTCAAGACCAGCCTGGGCAACTTGGCCAGACTTTGTCTCTACAATAAATGAAAAATTAGCTGGGTATGGTAGTGCGCGCCTGTAGTTCCGGCTACTTGGAAGACTGAGGCGGAAGGATCGCCGGAGCCCAGCAGGTTGAGGCCGCGGTGGCCGGGAGCGGCCACTGTGCTCCAGTCTGGGTGACAGAGTGAACTCCAACTCAAAAAAAAAAAAAAAAAAAGAGTGTCTTTGTATACCTGGGTCCTTGAGCCACATCTGATTGTCTATATTAACACTGTGTTTTATAACAAGGGCCTTGAGCCATATCATATAAATTTGACCCCTGGAGGGGATGGAGGCTGAGTAACTAAGGTCAGACACACAGGTTCTCCAGGCCTACCTGACTGAATCCTAACAAAAAACCTTGGATACCAAAGCTCAGGTGAGTTTCTCTGGTAGGTAATACTCCATACATGTTGTCACAATTGTTACAGGGAGAATTAAGTACTACTTGTACATCTGCCCTGGAAGAGGACAACTAGAAGCTTGTACCTGATTTTCCCAGGACACTGCTTCTATGCCCTTTTCCTTTGCTAATTTTATCCGTAGCCTTTCTCTGTAATAAACTGTAATGATGAATATAGCAGTTTTTTTTGCATTTTGTGAGTCCTTCTTGAAAATCTTCAAACACAATGGTAGTCTTGGGAACTCTCAAAATAAAAAGAAGTCTTTTTTATTCTAGGACTAAAATAATGTTCACAAATTATTTTCCAATAAAAATTAACACCATGTATTCAATAATAACTAAGAATTCAGAGAAACAGCACTATGAGAAAAAAGAAATACTTTAAACATTGGAATTATCAGATACAGATTATGAAATGACAAGATTTACTATGCTTAAAGAAATAAGAGAAAGCTTAAAACCATCTTCAAAGAAAAGAAAATTCTAAAAACTGATTAATTGAAATAAAAAAACTATACAAGACTTCTAAAATTTAAAAATATATAATAGACTGGAGGTGGTGGCTCACACCTGTAATCCTAGCACTTTGAAAGGCTGAGGCAGGAAGATTGCTTGAGCCCAGGATTTGAGACCAGCCTAGGCAACATAGTGACACTTTATCTCTACAAAAAATTCCAAAAAATTAGCTAGGTATAGTGGCATGCTCCTGTAGTCCCAGTTAAGAGAAGGATTGCCTGAGCCTAGGAGGTCAAAGCTGTGGTAAGCCATGAGCATGCCATTGTACTCTAACCTGGGCAACAGAGTGAGACCACAACTCAAAAAAAAAAAAAAAAAAAGAAAAAAGAAAAGAAAAGAAAAGAAAAAGAAAGAAAGGAAGGAAGCAAGGAAGACAATAATTTGAATTACAATCTGAGTAGACAGGTATATTAATTTTCTGTTGCAGCATAACAAACTTGGTAGGTATTATTAGCTCATGGTTCTGTAGGTCAGGAGCCTGGGCACTGCTTAATGGGGTTCTCTGCTTCAGAATATCTCACAAGTCTGCAACCAAGATGTTAGTCAGTGCCAAGTTCTCATCTGAAGACTCAAATGGGGAAGAACTTGCTTCTAAGCTCACTTATTAGCTTAATGGCAGGATTCAACTTTTGGCAGGCTCAGGACTTCAGACGGCCTCATTTTGCACCCTTTAGTTCCTTGCCACATGTGCCTTTCCATAGGGCAATCCACAACACAGTTGCTCGCTTCATCAAAGCCAGAAAGAGAGAGAGTGTGTCATGTCTGTTAGCAAAATGGAAGTAACAATCTTATGTAATGTAATCACAGAAGACTTTTGCTGTATTCTAGAGTGGCAAGTCACAGGTCCCACCCACACTCAATAAGAGAGGATCCCATTTGTTCTCTTTAGCATCTAATGAAGGCTCGTAGAAAAGGGGGGGCGGGAGGGCAGCTATTCCAGACTAACATTCCAGCCCACACTTGGCCTCTAACAATTCATTGAAATTTTAGTTGATTTCTTCTTGCTCATCCCTTCCCCTTTCTCCGATAGTCTGCCACAGGTGAACCAGTCTGCATGTCCCTTCTTTCCTTGGAACGGTCTATTCCTCCCTGGAATTCAGACTGTGATCTCGGCTCTCTGATGGGCTCAATTATAATTGTGTGGTGTATCTGGATTTTCCTCATTGTTAGATTGAAAGTGACACTCTTTCCAGTTTCTATATGTAGGCAGAAGTGGAAATAATTGAACTTAGAAAATATTTTGAACTAAACAGTAATGAAAACACTCCATGTCAAAATCTGTGGAGGGAAGCTAAAGAAGTCTTTAGAGAAAAATGTGTAGCCTTTGAATGCATACATTAAAATAAATTAATGACTAAAACTTCCAATTTAAGAAATCTCCAAAAGAGTAGCAGAATAAATCCAAATAATATAAAAGGAAGAAAATAATTAAGATAGAACAGAAATTAAAATAACAGTAAACAAATACCTAATTGAATTGATGAAGCCATGAGTTGGTTCTTAGAAAAAAAAAAATCAACTTGAAGATGTTTTGGCAAGTCTGGCCAAGAACAAAACACAGTAACATTATTAAAAAAGACAGGAATATCATTCCAGATAGACAGACATTAAAAAGATATTAAACCAGGCATGGTGGCTCATGCCTATAATCCCAGCACTTTGGGAGGTTGAGGTGAGAGGATTGCCTAAGCCCACAGGTTCAAGACCAGCCTGGGCAATTTGGCGAGCCCTCATCTCTATAATAAATAAAAAAATTAGCTGGGCGTGGTGGAACACTCCTGTAGTTCCAGCTACTTGGAAGGCTGAGGCAGAAGGATCCTGAGCCCAGCAGGTCAAGGTTGCCGTGGCTGTGACCCTGCCACTGCAATCCCGCCTGGGCAAAACAGTTATCCAACTAAAAAAAAAAAAAAAAAAAAAGATATTAAGAGAGTTTTGTAATCAACATTATTTCAATAAATTTAAAAATCTAGATAAAATGAGCACATTTCTAAAATAGAAACATGTAATTTATTACAATCGTTTCAAGAATAATTAGAATACGTTAATAGTCCTGCAATCATAAAAATCATTCTATCAACATCAGCAGTTAAAAATATTCTCGTAAAAACAAAAACTCCAGGCCCAGGCAATTCTACTGGCAAATTCTACCAAATATTTAAAGAACATATTCTTTTAATTTTACACAAATTATTCCAGAGTATATCAAAAGAGGGTACATTCTATAATTAATTTTGTGAGACTTAGAAAAACTGTATTCCCAAACCTGACAAGACTAGTATGGGAATAGAAATTACAGGCCAATCTCACTAATGGACTTAGGCTCAAAATTCTAAACAAAATTGTAGAAAACTGAATCAAGCAATTATAAAAAAAGACCCAAAAAATCACATGAAGAAAAACAAATTGCTAATTACTCGCAATAAGATTAAAGATTTCCATTACTAATGAAAAAAATCATTAGAAACTTAATAGAAGATCATGCAAAAGTTTTGGGAAACATTTTATTTGGCTCTAGTGTTAAGGGAATTGGACCAATAAACATGATCTACAACTGTTATTAGACTAAATTAGGTATATTTCAAATAAAAATAACTATAGAATTTGAGAAAAATAAAATGAATACCATGTCCACTTAAAGTTTTTATTTGGCCCTTTCATAATGTTTTTGGGCATTGTGATTTAAGAAACTAAAAGGGGAAGAAATATTTTATCTATGTAAAGTCAATCTAAAGTAACAGATATTTCTTTCTTGAAAAGAAAGCTGTAAAAATAAAAGTATGACACTTTATATGAAATTCTATGGATTTTCATAAGACTGAAATGGATAATGCTGTTCTTTTCATTTGTTTTGGTGATTCTTTGTGTGCACGTTGTTTTCTTGTAAGTGCATTGCATAGTTTTAATCATAAATAAATGTCTGTGAAATGATTTCTTAAAAAGGTAATATATCACGAGCAAGTTGGGTTTATCCCAGCAAAGGAAAATTGGCTTAAACAGTGGAAAATCAATTAGTGTAATCCACCATGATAACACATCAAAGGAGAAAAATTATGTGATTATCTCAAAAGATGCCAGGAAATGACTTGATAAAATTAAATATCCATTTATGATTTTGAAAAAGTCTTTCAGAAAATAGGAATAGAAAGTAATTTTCGTAATCTGACTTTTCTGTTTATTGTTGCATAACAAATTAACCCCAAATTTAGTTACTTATCATAATAATAGTCATTTATGATCTTGTGTACCTTCTGTGGTTCAGGAATTCAGGTGTAGTTCTGCTGAGTAGTTCTGGCTCAGGGTCTCATGAAGCTGCAGTCAGTCAGTGGCTGACGCTGGTTCATTGCAAAGCATGTTTGGTGCCTGGGCTGGGAAGACTCCAACACTAGGGGATCGGAACAGCTGGGACACTTTCGGCATCTCTATCTGTATGAGGTCTCTCCACATGGTTTGTTTTGATTATCTTTACTTACAACACTAGTTATTGCTTAAGACAACAATTATTTATTGTTTCTCGTGAATTCTGTAGGTCAAGGAATTCAGGAACATCTCAGTTGGGTGGGTCTGGCTTGGGGGGTCTCATAAGATGGCCATCATTGTGCTGGTCATCTCAAGGCTTCTTCAGTCACATTGCTGGTGCTTGAGCTGGGCGGGCCTGATCAGCTGGGGTTCCTTGAGCATAACTGTCTCTCCTTTTTTTTTTTTTCTTCTGAGTCGGAGTCTCACTGTCACCAGGCTGGAGTGCAGTGGCATGCTCACGGCCACCACAGCCTCTACTGGCTGGGCTCAGGTGATCCTTCCGTCTCAGCCTTCCAAGTAGCCGGAACTACAGGAGTGCCCCACCACGCCCAGCTAATTTTTTGATTTATTATAGAGATGAGGTCTCGCCAAGTTGCCCAGGCTGGTCTGAACCCTAGGCTCATGCAATCCTCTCGCCTCAGCCTCCCAAAGTGCTGGGATTACAGGCTTGAACCACCATACCTGACTCTATTTGTTTTCTTTAAATGGTCTCCCCAGCATGGAGGCCTCAAGATATCTGGACTTCTTACACAGACATGTAAGGGCCGGGCTTGGTGGCTCAATGTGTAATCCCAGCGCTTTGGGAGCCCGAGGCGAGTGGATTGCCTGAGTCCACGGGTTCAAGACCAGTGTGGGGAACTTGCGAGACTTCATCTCTACAATAAATAAAATATTAGCCCGGCATGTCCACTGTATGCTATTAGCCAGTTCAGGTAGGAAGGCCCACCCAGGTTCAAGGGGAAGGTGCATACAACTCACCTTTTCATGGAGGAGTGGCAGGATTCTAGAAGAGCTTGTGGAACCTGAATTATTGTCACATTCATGTTTGGAAAATATTATCTCCCATAGGGACAAAGAAAAGCCAAAACAAATTCTTCCAACAAACATGCTGTTTGAGACATGAAAAGCATTTCCTATAAAATTGGAAATTAAAGAAAATGCTCGTTACCACTGCTTTTATTGAGCATTGTACTGGAGAACCTAGCTAGTGGAGTAGGAAGAAAAATAAATAAAATATATGAGTTGAAAATGAAGAAAAACGCCGGGCTCGGTGGCTCAGCCTGCAATCCCGTGCCTTGGGAGGCTGAGGTGAGTGGATTCCTGAGCCCGCGGGTTCAAGACCCGCCTAAGCAACTTGGCGAGACTTCATCTCTACAATAAATCAAAAAATTAGCCAGGCGTGGTAGCGCGCGCCTGTAGTTCCAGCTACTTGGAAGGCTGAGGCGGAAGGATCGCGGAGCCCAGCAGGTTGAGGCTGCAGTGGCCGGGAGTGGCCACTGCACTCCAGTCTGGGTGACAGAGTGAGACTCCAACAAAAAAAGAAAAAAAAGAAAAAACTGAAATCGTTTGCCAATGATATCATTGCATAGTAGAGCATTTAAACAAACATTCTGATAAATTATTAGAATTAATTTTAAAAATTGGCAAAGTTTCTGACTACATCAATATACAAAATTCAGTGATATGTCTACACATCAACAAAAAAAGTAGAAAAACATATTAAGTTGGAGAAAAATAAAGAAGAGCAAGGGAGAGACAAAAACTGATATACTAGCAAAGAAATAGATGGTGCCTGGAAAATAATATATAACTAAATGTCATTGATGAATAGGCAAAATACATGAAAATAAGTAGGAAAAAAAATCTTGGCCAGGCATGGTGGCTCACACCTATAACCACAGCATTTTGGGAGGCTGAGACAGGAGAACTGCTGATCCCAGGAGTTTGAAACCAGCTTGAGCAACAAAACCAGACCTCATCTCTACAAAAAAAATCAGAAATTAGCAGGGCATGGTGGAGTGTGCCTGTAGTCCCAGCTACTTGGGAGGCTGTGGAGGGAGGATTGCTTGAGCCCAGGATTTTAAGACTGCAGTGAACCATGATTGCGCCACTGCACGCAAAACTAGGTGATAGAGTGAGAGTCTGACTCAAAAAACAAACAAACCCTTAAGCATTCATGAAAATTTAGTGTATGATAAATATGGCATTACACATTAAAGAGAAGAAGATAAATAGTGTTGGTATAAATAGCTTAATATTTCATATAATATAAAGTTATAGCAATGACTCATTCTTTACACCAAAATAAAATCCAGAGGATTTAAAATATAAATTAAAAATTAATAAATAAAGCTATAAACGCACGAATAAAAACAAAATGAAAGGAAATCTATCATTTACAAAAGCATCAAAAGTACAAAACACTTAGGAATAAATC
This sequence comes from Tarsius wallacei, assembly GCA_963574415.1. NCBI lineage: Eukaryota > Metazoa > Chordata > Mammalia > Primates > Tarsiidae > Tarsius > Tarsius wallacei. The sequence goes on from CAUYQG010016873.1 coordinate 27,729, forward strand.
TAAGACAAGATATGAAGACCTCTACCTAGGAAACTATAAAGCATTACTGAAAACAAATTAAAGATGGAAACAGCCAAGTTTATGAGTTGGTAGCTTCAAGATGTCAATTCTTTCTAAATTGATCTACAGATGTAACATAAATCCATTCAAGGTCCCAACGGGTTTTCACAGAAATCAACAAATGTGCATGGAAAGGCAAAAATCCAAGAGTAGTCAAGACACTCCTGAATAAAGTGAGTAAACTTGATTTACCCATTGTCAAGTCTTACTATAAAGCTATAGTAATAAGATATTCTGGTTTTGGAGCAAGGAGAAAGAAATGGAAGAAAATGGAAAGAAACAGACTCACTCACGTGGAAGCTTGTTTTTTTTTTTTTCGAGTTGGAGTCTCACTCTGTCGCCCAGGCTGGAGTGCAGTGGCAGTGGCATGCTCATGGCCACCGCAACCTCGACTGCTGGGCTCAGGCGATCCTTCCGCCTCAGCCTTCCAAGTAGCTGGAACTACAGGCATGTGCTACCACGCCTGGCTAATTTTTTGATTTATTGTAGAGACGAGGTCTCATCAAGTTGCCCAGGCTGGTCTCAAACCCCTGGACTCAGGCAGTCCTTTTGCCTCTGTCTCCCAAAGTGCTGGGATTATAGGTGTGAGCCACTGCACCCGGCCCGGTTTTTTTTTTAAACAAAGCTGGAATTATAATCCCTGAAGAATAGACTTTTCAGTACATGGTACCATAGTATAGGAAAAAATGAAATTAGAAACTTTGAAAATTGTATTTTCCCCCTTTCCTTGTAGGAAATTGTATTACTCCTGTATTATACACTCCTATCCAATGCCATATGACTTCAGTTCCTCCCTGCAGAAGTATTTGCTTCTCCTGCATTGAGTCATGGCTTGAACACCAGCACATGCCACATCTGAGCAAATTACTCAGGAGTCATTGGGTGGTGGGATCTTGCTCTTTCCTTCTGGCTCAAGAATGGCATGTTGCATAAAGGGACTGTTCTTTCAGTCTGGGGCCCAGCAACAGAAGACACATGGGTCCTGGAATGAGAACAGAGAGTCGAGTTGAAGCAGCAATCCTGTGGCTGCTGACACTGATGAACACAAAAAAATAACATGCTGGTGAAAGCCACTAAGATTTGGGAGGAAGGCTTGTTTGTTACTGCAGCAAAGCTGACTAATAAAGACATCTATTTCACAACTTACACAAACATAAACTCAGGCTATAAATCTAACTGTTTTATTACAAATTCTCAGGTAAGAGTTTGTTATTCTTTTCTACTCAGTAGTAAGGTTTGAGGCAGAGGATTCTCCTTGAAGTTTCCTGGAATGAGAGGAGTGCAGAATAGGTTTCTTGCTGCTTCACTCTTACACGAGGTCCCAGTTTCTCATAATAGGTGCTCCACACCCCTTTATTTAGTTTTTGGTCTGAATGTTCCTTACTTTCTTGCTAGATCACTAACGCATTTAAAGAGATGGTCTTAAATTTTACCGTGTTTTACTTGTTTTTCACCTGAGAGTTGGCCAGTTTGCTTAGTTTGCCGTGCTACTGGACATGGACATCTTTTCTGTAGGTAGATTAACGTTGGTGATTAGACTGCAACTTTTTTATTTTCAGGCAAATCTTTATTAGATTTCCAGGCATTTCCTGCCTTTGGCTTGGGAGATAGTGTGTCTTTCAAACCAACTTCTTCAGAACTCCAATCTAATATGCATTTTCTTTATAAGATTAACTCTCAAAGAGTGACTTAGTTTCCACACCCTCTCATGTTCTGACTGAAAGGCTTAGGGCACACAGCAGCAGACGGACTTACAGATGATTTATATCAACCCTGTTCTCGCCTTGCATCTTTGTAAATCTTTTTGTTACTTGAACATTACACACTTCTTAAACTGAAAAATAATGGCTTTTAAAATATGCAGAGTGTAGAAAAACAACTATATCTAGATGGTTAATTATATAAACAGAAAACATAGATCCTTGATTTCTATCAGGAGACCCAAAGTCATGAATTAGTTGTAAATTATCAACTTTTGAAATACCACCATAAGATATGAACCTATCCTACCTTACAAAATTACTGAAGTGACATTGACTGCAAATGTGATCTGAAACTGCAAAGTCCTGTTTGTGCTGATGACACCCTAATTGTTGCTCAAAAGTGTTCTGCATAGGGGAACACAAGTTACAGATCAGTAGGGTCCTCCTGACCTTCCGGGTGATTATCCAGCATCAGAGTTGAATGAAGTATGGAAAGAGATTGCTGAGGGTGATACAATATTTTTTTTTTTTTTGAGGTGGCGTCTCACTCTGTCGCCCAGACTGGAGTGCAGTCGCTGCTTCTGGCCACCGCAGCCTCGACCTGCTGGGCTCTGGCGATCCTTCTGCCTCAGCCTTCCAAGTAGCTGGAGCTACAGGCGCGTGCTACCACACGTGGCTAGTTTTTTTGATTTATTGTAGAGATGAGGTCTCGCCAAGTTGCCCAGGCGGGTCTCGAACCCGTGGGCTCAGGCTATCCACTCACCTCAGCCTCCCAAGATGCAGGATTACAGGGGTGATACAATATTAAAGCAGAAAGCCAAGGACCCTTCTCAGAAGGCATGCTTAATGTTTTAAGTGCTTCCTTAAAAAATAACATGACTGGGAGGGCTCGGTGGCCCTGCCTGTACTCCCAGCACTTTGAGTCCGAGGTGAGTGGATTACTTGAGGCCATGGGTTCGAGCCCAGCCTGGGCAACTTGGCGAGACCACGTCTCTACAATAAAAAGTCAAAAATTAGCTGGGCATGGTAGCACGCACTTGTAGTTCCAGCTACTTGAAAGGCTGAGGCAGAAGGATCGCCAGAGCCCAGCAGGTCAACACCAGGGTGGCCGTGAACCTGCGTGCCACTGCACTCACTCCAGCCTGGGCAACGGAGTGAAACTCCAACTCAAAAAGCAAAACAAAACAAAACATGACTGGCAGACCCTTGCCCTCCATTATTCCTCCCTTTGTGTCCTAGCTGTTTTCCATACTCGTTGAATGACTTTGGGAAAGGGGTTCAATTTGCCGAGCCACCATTTTGTTGATTGTAACCAGAGAATACTGCCACCCTCATAAGATTGGCATGAGATTAATTACACAAGGGCTCTTCAAGATGGCTGACTGGAAGCAGTCAGCATTCACCTCTTTCACAAGGGAAGACTGAAACAAATAGACAATTGCACATGAAATAGAGTGTCTAAGAGAGAAGACAGGAATTCAACAGGGAAGTGGCAGAGAATCTCTGGGCAAGGAAAGAGAGGAAGTAACTGACCTGGTCAGAATTGACTTGGAGGCAGGAAAAACTTTATTGCCAGGAAAAGGTAAGCCAGAGATCCCCAGTGATCAATGTTCCCTCTGTAGATTCCTGCAGTCTTAGCCACAGGAGAGCTCATAGGCCCTTGTAGACTATGAGACTAGTATAAGATGCTTCCTGGAGTCCATGAGATGGCATTTTTCCAGAGAGGAGTTTGCACTGGATCCCACACACCCCCAAGATTCAAGTAGCTGAAGCATGACACTATGTTGAGAGCCCAGTCTCTAACACACTACGTCCTGCCCTGGGGCCCAACAGCCCCTGAATCTCTACCTCTTTGAAGTCCTGCTGACATCCCCCCAAATCTACCCAGAGGGCTACAGCATCTCTATGCTAACTAGACCCGGCAGGGCAGCTGGGTCCCCAGCACTCTAGCCTATGCATTGTCCTACACTGGCAGCGCAGTGCAGGAAGGAGTTGCCATCGGAACAAAGGAATCCAAAGTGTACACACATCAGAACCTAAGAGCCACCTGCCCAGGGCTGTTACCACTGGCAGCAATCTCTGCCTCTTCAGCAGCAGTGACCATGCACCTGTATATACCTTTAAGAGCCTTAATGAGCATCCCAGGGGCCTGCCTCACTCACTGTGGGCAGTGCCTGTGTGTGCTATCTGAGGCCCTGAGGAGAGGCCACTGCTAGTGCCAGCACCCATCAATGAGCCTGAGGCCACCTGCCACTGCTGCCACTGTGAACGGCCATGCACATCGTCCAAGGGCCTGGGAATTGACTCACCCTGCCCACCACTGCTACTGCCCACGCGCACTGTTCAAGGGCCTCAGGATCTGTCTACCCCAACCACCAAAACTTCCTGTGTGTGCTGTATGGGGATTTGGGGATCCAGCCATCCCACACACTGTTATTGGCACCCATGCATGCCATCTGGGAATCTAAGAGCCCACTGTGCCTGCCACCAGCACCTGTGCATGCACTATAGAGGCCTGTTAACTGGCCTGCCCGGTCTGCTGCTACTGCATCTAGTGCCCACCCATGTGTGCCACCCATGGGCCTTGAGACTGGCCCACTTAGCCATCCACTGCTACCATTGGTGCCCATGCACACTGCTTAGGGGCCATAGAGGTGGTGCACTGCTGCTATGGCCATTGCCACTACCACACATGTGGTCCAGAGGCCCAAGGACCCACCTACCTGGAACACACCACCATCAGTGCTGCATATATGACTTAGGGACCACCTGGTAGCCCAAGGACCAGTCAGTCCAGACCTGCAGCTGCCAGAGCCCACATATGCCACCCAGAGGTTTGAGGGCTGGCATGTCCAGCCAGTCACCATCACCACTGGTGCCCAGGGGTTGGCCAACCTGACATTCTTGTCCCAGCAAAGTCTAGCCTCAGCCTCTATGAACAAATACAGCCTAAGCCACAGAGGAATTCACAGACACAAATGATACTAATTATAGCCAAAGAAATTATATGGAAACTACACTACTGTGCCCACCCAGAATCAAAGCAAAAGCACCCTATCCAACCAACACTATAGATATATCTACAGAAAAGGTCTTTCTCTATGAAAGCCAACTCTAAAATCGGAAGAAATGGCTATTATACCAGATGAACAGAAATCAATGTAAGGACACAAGATACATAAGAAAGAAAGCAAATATGACACCATAAGAAAGAAAGCAAAAATGAGAGAATTCTTTCTGATTCATTTGATGAGGCCAGCATTACCCTAACTCTAAAAGCAGGCAAGGACACAACAACAACAAAAAGAAAACTACAGGTCAATATCGCTGAACATAGACACAAAAATCTTCAACAAAATACTAGCAAATCAAATTCAACAACACATAAAAAAGCTAAGTGGGATTTACCCCTGGTGATTCAAGGATGATTCAACATATGCAAATCAATAAATATAATACATTACAGCAACAGAATGAAGGGCAAAAACCATGTGATCATCTCAGTAGATACAGAAGAAACACTGGTAAAATTCAACATCCCTTCATGATAAAAACGCTCAACAAAAAATTAAGCATAGAAAGAACATACCTCAGCATAACAAAAGCCATATATGACAGACCCACAGCTGACATTATACTGAATGGGGAAAGCCGAAAGCCTTTTCTCTAATAACTGGAACAAGATAAGTATGCACACTTTTACCACTTTTATTTAGCATGTGACTGGAAATTCTAACAAGAGCAATCAGGCAAGAAAAGGAAAAGGCATCCACATTGAAAAAGAGGAAGTCAAATTGTCCCTCTTTGCAACTGACATGATCTTATATGTAGAAAAACCTAAAGATGTCACCAAAAAACTCTTAGAACTGATAAATAAACTCAGTAAAGGCCAGGCTCGGTGGCTCAGTCTGTAACCCCAGCACTTTGGGAGGCTGAGGTGAGTGGCTTGCCTGTGCCCATGGGTTCGAGACCCGCCCGGGCAACTTTGTGAGACCTCATCTCTACAATAAACCAAAAACTAGCCGGGTGTAGTGGTGCACGCCTGTAGTTCCAGCTACTTGGAAGGCTGAGGTGGAAGGATCGCCGGAGCCCAGCTGGTCAAGGCTGCAGTGGCCGGAAGCGTGCCACTGCACTCCAGTCTGGGTGACAGAGTGAGACTCCAACTCAATAAATAAATAAATAAATAAATAAATAAATAAACTCAGTAAAGTCACAAGATACAAAGTCAACATACAAAAATTAGTAGCATTTCTATACATATAATGAACCAGCTGAAAAAAGAAATCAAGAAAGCAATCTCATTTATAATAGCTACCAAAAACAAATAAATAAACAAACAAACAAGCAAAAAACCAAAACCCTAGGAATAAGTTTAACTAAAGAGTTGAAAGATCTACCTATTAGCATCATATTATACAGATTTTTAAAAAATGAGCAAGTAGGAATTTATTAGAAGATAGAAAAACTCCCAGCAGTGGGAGGGGACCCAAAAGAGGGTTGCCCTATGCAGATTGTTAAACCAACTTTTACTTCTGGTTTTTCCATTGCAGCAGTAGAAAGTAATCACATATTGCTTCATAGATGTCTGTATAGACCTTCCCCTAAGTCCCCTTTCTACAAAAAGAAATTATTTCCGGTATATCTCCTTAACTACTAAAACCTTTTCATACGTCATTGAGGTTTTATTTCTCACTTGAAAAGTAGCTGTGCCCTGGCCCCCAAAATTGCTAAAACGGTTTCATTAATCTCTCTCTTTTTTCTCTTTCTTTCTCTCTTTTTCTTTCCTTCTTTTTCTTTCTTTCTTTCTTTCTTTTTCTTTAGTCAGAGTCTCACTCTGTTGTCAGGCTGAAATGCAGTGGCGTGCTTACTTCTACCACAGCCTCGACTTGCTGGCTCAGGCGATCCTTCTGCCTCAGCCTTCCAAATAGCTGGAACAACAGATGTGTGCCACCATGCTCAGTTAATTTTTTGATTTATTGTAGAGACGGAATCTTGCCTTGCCTAGAAAGATCTTGAAGCCCTGGGTTCAGGCAGTTCTCTTGCCTCTACCTCCCTGAGATTAGAGTGAGCCATGGCACCCATTGTTTTTGGGTTTATCTGGTTGTTTTTTTTTTTTTAGAGAGTGTGTATAGGAGACTTATCAAATCATCAGCCTCAAAGGAGGAAGCATTTGACAATGGTCTATATCCCAGAATTATCTTCTGGGTAAGAACAATCACTTGCTTAGATTTTTCACCTTTTCTTCAACAATATTAGGACTAGATGTTGTCTTTCTTTGCAAGACTCTTTATAAAACAAAAGAGAATTTTTATACTTTTTGGAATTTACTGTAAATGCAGCTGATGCAAAACAAAACTACAGTGAGGTGGGCTGCAAGGGAGGAGGCCAGGCTTACCTCCTGGATTACTGAAGTGACTTGGATGTCTGAAACTTAGGGCAATGTATTCAAATGTGAGCTCTTACAAAATGACAAGGTTCTACCTGTAATGAATCTTTAGGATCACCCATAGAAAAGCCAGAAAGCATTGCCAGTAAATGACAGTGACTAAGTATTGCAAAACTTACAGAGTTTACTTGAAATTCTATGGGTCTTTAAATCACTGGATTTGAGTATATCACTGGATTTTAGAGTTAGCATTTTACATAATTCAGCATATTCCTTTTCCATCTGTTAAAGTCTATAGAGAGCTGATTTTTATGTGCTCTGAGAAGGAAATTGGAGACTTAGTTCATTGAAAGTTATCTGACATCAAATATCAAGACCAACCATGAGAATTGTTAATTTGCTTCTTAGACCTTTGCGTTTATTGGTTCTTCTTCTCCTCAGAGCATTAATTCTGAGTACAAAAGAATCCATCAAATATCTGTGATGCCAGACTTTATGACTGCTTTTCAAACAAGTTTTCCATGTTCTTTCTTTCTTATAAATGGCTCTCCCCATTGATGAAATCTGTTTTCTTCCAGAGACCAGAGAAAGAGGAGGAATTTTATATGAGTTGTAAAATTGTCATACATGTGATACCTGTGGCAGAATTTCAGGTATGTAGAATTAGTTATTCAGACATTGATCATCCAAGCCTTTTGTTTTTCTTTGTATCTTCTTTGAGATGAATAACTTCAGATCACTTCGCACCTGGAAACGAGGCAAGGGAAAATATTCAGCAGAATTATTATATTCTCTATTCATTGGGTTTGCTAAAAGAAAAGGGCCATTACCCAATATGATCAATTACAGACTCTAGGATATATCAGTGGAGATCCCTGGGCACAAAAAAAAATAGTTCAACTGTTAGAACTCCATCCTTGTATTTCACCCTTCAAACAACACACATATGCCAATTTATGATGATTCAACACTCAATAAACATTCACAAAATTTACCAAGGTGCTTCCACTATTTCAAGAAAAACTGAGTGACTTTACTCTTCTTTTCTTTCTTTCTTTCTTTCTCTCTTTCTTTCTTTCTCT
>CAUYQG010016876.1:0-22097 GCA_963574415.1 Tarsius wallacei
GACCTCATCTCTACAATAAATCAAAAACTAGCCAGGTGTGGTAGTACGCGCCTGTAGTTCCAGCTACTTGGAAGGCTGAGGCGGAAGGATCGCCGGAGCCCAGCAGGTCAAGGCTGCGGTGGCCGGGAGCGGCCACTGCACTCCAGTCTGGGTGACAGAGTGAGACTCCAACTCAAAAAAAAAAAAAAGCCATGTTAGCTGGGTGTGGTGACTCATGCCTGTAATCCCAGCACTTTGGGAGGTTGAGGTGAAAGGATCACTTGAACTCCTGAGTATGGTGGTGTGTGCCTGTAGTCCTAGCTACTCAGGAAGCTGAGGCAGGAGGATTGTCTGAGCCCAGGAGTTCAAGGCTGTGGTGAGCCATTGTCTGCCACTGTACTCCACTCTGGGTGGCATAGTGAAACCCTGACTCAAAAAATAAAAACCATGCTGTACAAATGGCCCACCTAAGGCTGGGTGTGGTGGCTCATGTCTATAACCCCAGCAGTTTGGGGGGCCGAGGTGAGAGGACTGCCTGAGCCCACAGGTTCAAGACCAGCCTGGGCAACTTGGTGAGACCTCATTTCTACAATAAATCAAAAGACTAGCCGGGCATGGTGGTGTGTGCCTGTAGTTACAGCTACTTGGAAGGCTGAGGTGGAAGGATCACCTGAGCCCAGCAGGTCGAGACTGTGGTGGCCAGGAGCGTGCCATTGCCCTCCAGCCTGGGTGACAGAGTGAGACTTCAACTAAAAAAAAAAAAAAGGCCCACCTACCTAACGTCACCCCAAGGAGGGTAGAGTTTTACCCATTTATAAATGTGTGCCCTGGGGGTAAGGTTAAAAAGGAAACTGTAACCCTGCAACTACGACTTTCTTTTTTTTCTTTTAGTTGGAGTCTTACTCTCTTGCCCAGGCTGGAGTGCAGTGACACACCCACGGCCACTGCAGCCTTGACCTGCCGAGCTCAGGCTAACCTTCCACTTCAGCCTTCTGAGTAGCTGGAACCCCAGGCATGTGCCACCACATTTGGCAAAATTTTTTTTTTTTTTGAGTTGGATTCTCACTCTGTTGCCCAGACTGGAGTGCAGTGGCCGCTCCCAGCCACCGCAGCCTCGACCTGCTGGGCTCCGGGGTTCCTTCCGCCTCAGCCTTCCAAGTAGCTGGAACTACAGGTGTGCACTACCATGCCCGGCCAATTTTTTTGATTTATTGTAGAGATGAGGTCTTGCCAAGTTGTCCAGGCGGGTCTCGAACCCGCGGGCTCAGGCAATCCACTTACCTCAGCCTCCCAAAGCGTGGGATTACAGGCTGAGTCACCGAGCCTGGCTTGGCAAATTTTTAAAATTTATTTTGGAGATGAGGTCTCGCCAAGTTGCCCAGGCTGGTCTCAAAATCCTGAGCTCAGGCAATCCTCTTGCCTCCGCCTCCCAAAGTACTGGGATTACAGACCTGAGCCACTGCCCTGGCGCTACTACTACTTTCTAATTTATACATGAAGTAACTGGAATCGCAAGTGAGAGCACTATGGGTGAGACGCAGAGAAGGAAGCTGGGCTGGCTCATTAAGAAGGAAAGACCTTAGTGAGATCAAGAAAAAGCTATTATTGTATCTTGGATGAGAGGAGAGCACTTTGCATTGCCCGAGTCACGAAGAACATCATGTAAAACAGTCATGGTGGTTAAAAAAAAATAATTTCATTGCTCTTAGTAATAGTAATTAGTCATAAACGTGTTAGTAATTAGTCACAAAAGGTATCTACACATTTTTAAACTCCTGTCATATTATTAGTATCATCATCACTTTTATTAGGCTAACTTCATTATCCCACAGGGAGGAACAACAGATGTATATTTTTTGAGTTGGAGTCTCACTCTGTCGCCCAGGCTAGAGTGCAGTGGCACAGTCACAGCTCACTGCGGCACAATCACAGCTCACTGCAGCCTCAGCCTCCTGGGCTCAGGCGATCCTCCCATCTGAACCTCTCGAGTAGCTAAAACTGTCGATGCACCACATGTCTGGCTAATACTTTGGTTTTTTTATAGAGGCGAGGTCTTGTGTGTTGCCTAGGCTGGTCTCGATATCCTAGGCTCAAGCGATCCCTCTACCTCAGCCTCTCAAAATGTTGAGGTTACAGGTGTGAGCCACTGCGTCCGGCAGAAAGATATTTTTATACCTGCTCCACCAGTGGTAAAACTGCAATGAGAAGGATATAGGCACTTCCAGGAATACAGGTTGCTTGACTTCAATTCCAGGGTACCTTCTTTGCCTAGCAGATAGTAGTTGCTCTATTAGGAACCAGCTAGATTCTGGCTAGGAAGCTGCTCTCAGACTTAGACCAACACCTTCAGGATGATGTGCCGTTGACTGGGCTGGGTCAGGGTGAGCGGCCCAGTGGGAAGAACAGAGGCCATGGAGGGGGAGCCCTGGGTTTAGATCTTGACTCTCCCTCTGCCAGGCAGGATTCTCGTCTGTAACTGGGGATAATGACAATGACCTCACAGAGATATTGTGAGCTATCATAAGCTGGTACGTTAACTGTAAATGTGCATAAACATTATTTAACAATGACTCTAATTGTAGGTTCAGGAAAGTGACTTGCGTAGAAGAGTTCAAATATATGCAAATTCCCACTAAGGCCGGGCTGAAATGGAAAAGAACTGGTACTTTTTCAAAGCTACCAAAAAGCTGATCAAGTTATGGTTCTTGGAGCGACAAGTTACAAATTAACAATAGCTCACGTTCGTTGAGTGCTCATAGTGTGTCAGACCCTGCAGTAAGCCTTGATGTGCCTGTCCTCATTTAATCGCTCAGCACCATGTGAGTCAGGTTCTGTTCTTCACTCTACTTTACAGATAGGGAAAGCCCGACTTAGTGGGGTTAAGCAACTGTCCAAGATCACACATTTCATCCATGGTAGAATCAGGACTCATCAAGTTCATGTTTTTGGATATGTGCTGCCCAACCATTCTTGTAGATGAGTGTTTTGTGTGCGCGTGTGTGTGCACATAAAAAGTTCAGAAGAAAATATATCCGATATCAGCTGTGGTTACTACTGAGTGGTGGGATGATAGGTGATATTCGCTTTCTTCTTTATACCTTACTAAGTTGAGTATACGCTACTTTTAACTTTTAAAATGTTTTTCCTTTTGATAACAAACCTTTAAAAGCAAACCAAAATGAGCCTTCAGAAATATAATGAAAATGACTACTCTTTGGATGCATATGGGGGGAGGAGAGATATAAACAGACATAGCATTTTCAAGGCCCGGTGTAATTAAACTTTCAGGCTTTTTTATTTCCAATCAAAGAAACTCAGAATAAAACAAGCTTCCTGAAAATAAAGATTATATTCCTTCCTGCCACCCCCTGTCTTTGGAGCAGCAGATCTAAGTTCTAAATATTGAATGTGCCCATGATTTGAGGATCAACATTAACCCAAAGATTTGTCAATTATTTACTCGATAATATTACCAATGAGTTCTTCAAACCTGTCTGAGCATATTTTCCCTTTTAGATGATTATTTGTAACTTACAAGCAAATGCCTTTCTCTTCTATGGACATTACTAAGGATACAATGATGAAAGATCACCAAAGTAAACGTTTATCTACCTATTGGCTCCTGACTCTGAAGTCTTCCTCAAGGAGAACTGTGATGTTAATTTAAGATTCCATACCCCCTGTAACAGAGCTAGTCTTCAAAGATGACCTCAAGGGGGAGGAGTAAAGGAACCGAAAGCAAATGGAAGGAACTCAAAAGCAATGACCTTTTCCTGTTTTTCTGCCTTTGGTAACAATGTGGGAGGAGGCACAAGAGCCTCCCGTCCCCCAGAGCAGGGGCCCCGATCTCTTCTGGTGAGAGCTCCTAGGGTCTCCCCGGGTCAGAGGATCTGAGGGTGGGAGGAACATGCGCTGAGATGCCAAGTGGGAGGCTGGGGGGGATGCAGAGGCATGCCCACACTCCCACCCCATTAGAGGCTGCTTGGAAGATGAGGACAAGGGGCTCTCATGATGGCAACAAGGCGTCCAGATTGTGTTCAGAGATCTGACCTCCTGGGAATGCCACAGACCCGAAATTCTCTGTAGCTGTGCTAGATGTTCTGGCTGTGCTATAATGTGAGGGTAGCAGGGAGGTTTTAGAGTCAAATTCACATTGATATCTGACTACTAAGTCAATGAAAAATCACCACTGAAAACCATGGACTTGTGAAGACAATACGACGACTTGTGTCCCTAGCCTTTGTTCTATTTATTTTCAGAGAACAAATCTTCCAGATCAGTTCTGGAAAACTCATCCGCACGTGGGCAAGACTACAGGCTGGCCTGTTTGCCTTTTGTGATTTTCTTTTCAAAGTAGTAAAAGGGGGTTGATGATCAAAGTCTTCTAGACTCTGATTCCAGTGATGAGAGGATGGCTAAGCTGCTGGAGCCACATGCTTATGCTAATCTCTCTGGAGAGTATTTCCAGCTACACAGGTTTTCAGGGTTTAAAACACTCCTGGGGTCCATAAAGTCAGGAAACACAGAATATAATTTTTAATTTTTTTTTTTTTACAGATTGAAGATCTGACCGAATTACGTATATTTTACCTATGTTTTCAGTCTTTACAGATACCATATATATATATATATATATATATATATATATATATATTTTTTTTTTTTTCCCTCTCTGCACTCATTCTACCTTTTTCAGTCTTACCTCATTTTATTCTGAACGACTTTATCAGTCAAGGTTTGATCAGAGAAACAGAATCTTCAGGACTAATATGTAACAATGGATTTGTGAAAGGGATTTGATCTCACGCAATTGTGGGGACTGGTGAAGTAGTGTAAAATGAGACTGTTGTTTTCAAAGTCAGCAGGGCAGGCAACTGGGAAGGAAATATTGACATAAAGTTGGGGAGAACCAGGAGAAACTGAACCGTGTAAGGATGAACTAGAGCCCAAGAGAAGGGACAGGAACCCACCTTCCTGCCTCCAGCCTCCAGCCTCCAGTTTGATGATTTTGCTGACCTGTAAGAGGAGCTGATGTTCTTCATCATGGAGCTGGACATGCTTCTGGTTCAGGAGTCAAAGGAGCCATAGGCCCGGCTGCTGCCCCAGGAACTGTCTGCCTCCCCCTGGCCCAGGAGTTGGGGAAGCTGAGGGAGGAGAGCCAGCAGGAAATGGGAACGCTCAGGTCCAGCCGCTGCCCCACTCCAAAAAGGTGAATTATCAGAGATGGTGCCTGGCGCCCTACGTTGACCTTGTAGGCACAGAAAGAAGAGGGTTGCTGCTTCACACGCACACATCCTAAGTCATGCAAAATGCCTCCAATGGCCACACAAACCAATAGCTGTGCAAGGAAGGGACTTGAAGGAACTATACTCTAGCTGGGTGAGTAAACACAGGACAATCTACCACAGCTGATAGCTTCATACTCAAGTTGCTCCTCAAGGGCTCTTAGGGTATCGCCCCCAGGGAAAGCTGAGAACCTTTTATCTCCAACATGGTATACAGCAGGGGTTGCAAAACCTTTTCTGTAATGGGTAAGAGAGCAAGTGTTTTAGGTTTTGCAGGCCATATATAGTTTCTGTCTCATATTCTTTATGCCCCTTTTTTCTTTTTTGACCCAGGGTCTCACTCTGTTGCCCAGGCTGGAGTGTGGTGGCACGATCACGGCTCACCACAGCCTTAATCTCCTGGGTTCAGGCGATCCTTCTGCCTCAGTCTCCTGAGTAGCTGGGACTACAGGCACACACCACCATGCCCAACTCATTTAAAAAAATTTTTTTTGTAGAGATGAGGTCTTGCTATGTTGCCTAGGCTGGTCTCAAACTCCTGGGCTCAAGAGATCCTCTCACCTCAGCCTCCCAAAATGCTGGGATTACAGACCTGCAAGAGGAGTTTTTATATTTTAAAAATATAAAACCCTTGACCAGGCTTGGTGGCTCAGCCTGTAATCCCAGCACTTTGGGAGGCTGAGGCAAGTGGATTGACTGACCCTGCAGGTTCGAGACCAGCCAGGGCAACTTGGCAAGACCTTGTCTCTACAATAAATAAAAAATTAGCAGTGCATGGTAGCGCATGCCTGTAGTTCCAGCTACTCGGAAGGCTGAGGCGAAGGGATCGCTGGAGCTCAGCGGGTCAATGCTAGAGTGGCCGTGAGTATGCCACTGCACTCCAGCCTGGGCAGTGGATTGAGACTCCAACTAAAAAAAACAAAACAAAATATATATATTTGGGTTATATATATATATATATATCCCATCCTTAGCTTGCAGTGGGAGTTTGCTGTTCCCTGGCAAAAATGCCCCCCATCCTGAGTTTGGAAGCCAGGCTGCTTCTCCTGACTCTGCCATTAGTGCCCTGGGACCCAGAAGGAATCTCTTCACCTGCAGGGCTTGAAACTTTTCTCACTGGCAAAATGAGAATATCGGACTAGTTCACCATCAAGAATGCACTGCAAAAGCATGACGAGTCTGAATTTTGTGGAGAGGGAACTAAGTACAAGTATTCTGTTTGAAAATTCAATACAGATTCTTATTATACATGGGAATGAACTCAAGTATGCCTTTCCTCTTCTTCCAAAAGTGGATTAATCGACATGATTTATTTTAATAATCCTCGACAGATGATGATCATAAACACAATTTCTAGAGGTGATCATAAGAGCTTTGCTTAACCCTTCACTTTCGTCACCAGAGTGTCATCTTGGTAGGAAAGGCTGGAAAAGGAAGGAGAGTTTAGATGGAGTTGTGGACATTTGTGAAAATCATGGGTTTTTTTTTTCCAAAACAATAAAGTTACCACTTATTTATAGAAAAAACTGACACAAATGTACACAAATATCACCAGTGTGCTGTTTTGTGTCAGGATACATTTCTATTTCAATACACCCAACTCAGACTGGTAAATTGGGAGCACCAACGTAGAAGCCTTTTTGCAAACACAGCATATTTTAAAAGCACATAATACTTCTATTTATTTTTAGGTGGACAATTATGGAAATTCCAGATTGGGGCCCACGGTGGTTTATGACTCCATTCTCAACAACTGATGTGTCTGCCAGAAATAATGGAACTGACTCAGGACCAGTGATAGAAGATACACAAACCTGCATTTTAAGAAGGAACACTGATTTCATTCAACAGACATTTATGGAGCTTTCACTAGGTGTTAGGTGCTGTGCTAGTTAAAGATGCTGACCCAACCTAAGACCTGCTCTCATTTGCCACGTCCAGTGGATGAAAAGAAGTAAAACTTCAGCTCTAGAAATCAAGAATGGCAAGATGAGTTCATGCAACTGTCCCTAGATGAATTCTTACCTTCTTGGCCAGTAAGGGAGAGTCCTTGAGCCTAAAAGATAAACTTTTGAAAACATTATCTAGAACACACAATAGAAAAAAGGTGCAAAAGGTATTTGAGAGGTAATAACTCACAGTGATCTTATGTTGCAACGATCTAACCACTTCACTGGACTATCAAAGTTTTGGAATACCAGCAGATATTTCTGAAAAGCAAATATTCCTGAAGAGTTCAGGTTTCTTTTTTCCTTCCTTCCTTCCTTCCTTCCTTCCTTCCTTCCTTCCATTCCTTACTTAGGACAACTAATAACTGAGTGAGATAAATTCCTTAAATATATGTTTCCCAGTCACTGAACTTTTTTTTTCTTCACAAGCTGATATCATCTACCACCTTTCAGGCCTGAAATGTCAAAATGAAAAAAATCACCAGAGATGAGTACCATATAAAATCTTCTGGGTAGCAGCAAGGTATGTGTGAAGATGTCACCATGAAGCCACAGCTTAAAGCCATTTCTCTACCTCCATTTCTGTTGCATAATTCAAGAATTTTTTTTGAGGGTGTCCATAGACTCAAGAAATTTTTTGCCACTTCATCTTTAAGCAGGTGTCTAGTTGTCACGAAATCAGCCATATTAAACTTCAGGAACCCACTTCAAGCAGAAGCTCATGACTAAAAAGGTATATTGTGACTTAACTGCAAATGGAGAGTATAAGAATGTCTTAAAAGCTGCCAGGCATGGTGGCTCACTCCTGTAATCTCTTTGGGAGACTGAGGTGGGTAGACTGTTTGAGGTCAGCCTGAGCAACATAGCGAGACCTCATCTCTAAAAAAAATATCAGCTAGGCATGGTGGTGTGCACCTGGGGTCCCAGAAACTTGGGAGGTTGAGGTGGAAGGATCGCCTGATCCCAGGAGGTCAAGGCTGCAGTGAGCTGTGATCATGCCACTGCATTTCAGCCTGGCAACAGAGTAAGACTCTGACTTAAAAAACAAAACAAACATAAACTCAACAACTGGTGGTCAGCTAGCAGGGAGGGAAGTGGTCAGTCAGTTGCTCCAGCTGGGCATGTGCTTCTCCATCCTGGAGGCCCTTAGAGAAGGAGTCAGGGGCTAAGGTAGCCTTTGTTGGGAGATTCCTCCTCTTGTCAACAAAAACTGGCTTAGCTTCTGGTGCTGCTTGTTCTAGAAGTTACTTTGTATTAAATGGAGTTCATAATTCCAGGAAAAGTCTCGTACATGTCCAGCCATCACATCAAACTCTGCATAAGAGGAGGAAGCGTGGACACTGCATAGAACCTTCCTTCTCTGAGGCACCTCTCATATCTGGCATAACCGCATCCAGGTGGCTAACCAGGCCTCTTCTGTCCCTGCAGTGCCCAGCAGGCACAGGGCACATGTTGACGGCCCAGAGGGGGCCTCATAACACTGCCATGGCTGCAGTCCCCAGAAGGTCAGTCTAAGCCTAGGTCAGTACTACTATTGGAGTCCTAGGTGAGGGAGACAGTCACCAGATTGTCCCAACCTTCAGGAGAAAAGATAGAAAGATCTGCCCAAAGATTTCACAGAGGGCCCACAAAATTAAAATGAATCCACATTTCCCTCTTAGCTCTGTTTCTTTTTTTTTTTTGAGTTGGAGTCTCACTCTATCACCCAGACTGGAGTGCAGTGGCCGCTCCCGGCCACCGCAGCCTCAACCCGCTGAGCTCCAGCGATCCTTCCGCCTCAGCCTTCCAAGTAGCTGGAACTACAGGTGCGCATTACCACACCCGGCTAATTTTTTTGATTTATTGTAGAGATGAGGTCTCGCCAAGTTGCCCAGGCGGGTCTCGAACCCGTGGGCTCAGGCAATCCACTCACCTCAGCCTCCCAAAGCGTGTGATTACAGGCTGAGCCACCGAGCCCAGCTTGTTTCTAATGGTCATTTTCAAGACATTATCCCAGGTGTCTTAACCTTTTAATGACATTTGCCTCTTTACCCCAGAGTTTTGGAAGGAAGTTAAGTACTTTCTTATTAATCAACGAGGAAGACAGTGGTTCCTAACAGTGTTAAAGACACCGTGGCACTGAATAGGTCAGGCCTGTTTATGGGAGTTGACAGTGGGGTTGACATACAAGAGAAGAGCTTCTGAAAGACACCAACACAGTCCCCAAAGGCTTTGGCCACCGATGTCCCCTGGTCTTTCCTCAACTAGGGTTATGCTTAACTTCACTTTCAAAAATTGTGTAAAATATGCAAAACACAAAATTTACCATTTAAAACATTTTTTTATCCTTGTGCAGGGGCCATGATAATCTTCTTGTGTCATTCCAAATTTTATTGTATGTGCTGCCAAAGCAGGCACCCATCTTAATTATTTTTAAGTTCAATAGCAATAAGTAACTCATATTGTTGTACAACTATCACTACTACCCTTCTTCAGGACTTTTAAATCATGTCACACTGAAACTTTGTATCCATTAAATAATGCCTCCCCATTCTCCCCTTCTCCCAACCCCTGGTAACCTCCATTTTCTGTCTCTATAAATTTCATTTTCTGTCTCTATGAATTTGACTCTTCTAGTACCCTTATATAAGTGGGATCATACAATATTTTCTTTTGTATCTGGCATATTTCACACACACAGAGGGAAGACCATGTGAGGAAACAACAAGAAGGTGTCCATCTCCAAGCTAAGGAGAGAGGCTATGGAAGAAACTAATGCTGCTAACATCTTGACCTCGGACTTCTGGCATCCAGAATTATGATAAGATAGACTTCTTTGACCCACCTAGTTTATGATGCTTGGAAGCTCTAGCAAACTAACACACTTTTTAAGGCAGAATAATATCCTCTTGTATGTATTACCACATTTTGTTCATACAATCATCTATTCATAGACATTTGAGTTGTTTCCACTTTGTGGCTACGAATAATGCTGCTACAAACAGTGGTCTACAAGTTTCTATTTGAGTCCCTGCCATGAATTCTTTTGGGTATATACCTAGGAGTGGAATTGCTAGGTTCGTATAGTAATTCTATATCTAATTTTTGAGGAACTGCCATGATGTTTTGCACTTTTTACTTTACTCACCACATATGGTCAAAAGTTGTAGAGGATGCGTTTTTTAAAAAGTGTATATGTATTGGTTTGAACTGGAAATTTTGGCTTCTGATCTAAGGTAATCTTGTCTTCCACTACGATGAAAATTTTCTTAAAAAGTCAGAGTTGGCTGGGCTCGGTGGCTCAGCCTATAATCCCAGCACTTTGGGAGGCCGAGGCGAGTGGATTGCCTGAGCCCGCAGGTTTGAGATCAGCCCGGGCAACTTGGCGAGACCTCGTCTCTACACAAAATCAAAAATTAGCCAGGCGTGGTAGCCCGCGCCTATAGTTCCAGCTTCTTGGAAGGCTAAGGCAGAAGGATCGCCGGAGCCCAGCAGGTTGACACTGGGGTGGCTGTGAGTGTGCCAATGCGCTCTACCCTAGATGCTGGAGTGAGACTCCAACTCAAAAAATAAATAAATAAATAAGTCAGAGTTGGTTTTTATTAGTTATTTTGAGTTCCTTATCTTAGCCCAAACTTTTCACTCCATTTAGTTTTTCCCACCCCTTGGTTATTTTTTGCACCATTAAGTCCAGTCACTTTAACCTTTCTTTACTTCCTAAGCAATTGCTTTTAAATGTCTACATCACCAGACTTACTATATCTAGTCTAATTATCCATCAGGGCATCTCCTTTACTACTGTCTAATGATCCATGATAAGGAAACACATGAAAAGGGAGGTGGGTCTCCACACATCATAAATTGCCCCAAGGAAGGCCTCCATTCTTCTTGTTTTTCCACTGGGAGAATTCCACAGGAGAAGCAATCTCAGAATGTAAACACTTAAGTGATGGGGAAAGGCCGTGATGATAGAGGAATTTGGGGGAGGCAGAAGGAGCTTGACAGGGACAAATGGGTGTCTCAAACAGGCTAATTAATAGTTTTTTTAAAAAGTTAAACATTTAACAAAAATTAACAAGATAAAGAAAAATGCCATTAGATTAAATGTATTAAGGGAATGTTTTGGAGGAAAAAATTGAACAGGTAGAATCAAACAGAGAGTTGGAAAACATCATGGTGATACTAGGCAAGAGGAAATTATCTTACAGCTATTAATACTATTTTAATAAAGGGGGTTAATAACTGCTAAGACTAAGGATGGCTCTGTGGTGCTAGTAAAGTTCTGTATCTTAGATTGGGTGATGGTTTATATAAAAATTCACTAAGCTGAACTCTTCTGACTTGTGCTTTAAAGTATATTACACTTCAAAAAAAAAGTTTATTGGAGGAAGCACTTCTGGAATGATAAATAAAGACCTCCAAAAATCTACACCGTCATAAAAGTAACAAGAACACTGGAAGTCAGGTGTGGTGGTTTATGCCTGTAATCCCAGCACTTTGGGAGGGGGAGGCGAGAGTACTGCCTGAGCCCAGGGGTTTGAAACCAGCCTGGGCAACTTGGCAAGACTTCATCTCTACAATAAATAAAAAAATTAGCTGGGAGTGGTGGCATGGGCCTGTGGTTCCAGTTACTTGGAAGGCTGAGGCAGAAGGTTAGCCTGAGCTCAGCAGGTCAAGGCTGCAGTGGCCTTGAACGTGCCACTGCACTCCAGCCTGGTGACAAGAGTGAGATTCCAACTAAAAACCAAAAAAAAAAAAACAAAAACAAAAAGACACTGAAAAAACGATCAAAACAAACTTTTCCAGAACTTGGAAATCAAACAAGGGCTTGAAGCAGTCACCAGTAGCCACTGGGGCAGAACAAGTTTGGAGGTCCCCAAAAACCCTATCCCCAGAGAATTGGTACTTTTTGACTTGTCTGGCAGCTCTCTGCAAAGCTCCAATTTCAGGACTTATCTTTACTTGCCTTGATTCAGCGCTGATGCTGTAAAAACAGCCTTATCCCTAGGTCATTTATTAAAAACAATCAGTGGCAATCGTTTAACATTCAACTACCTGAAAAAAAAAATCTGCAAATCATATAACTAAGAGGGGGGACTTGTACCCAAACTATATAAAGAATTCTTAGAACTCAACAACAACAAATAAAGTCAACCAGCCTAATTTTAAAATGGGCCAAGGATTTAAATAGACATTTCTCCAAAGACGCCCAAAGGGCAAAACACATCAACATGATTAATCATCAGAGACTATAAGCCTAAGTCACAGTGAGATATTACAGCACATGCATTAGGATGACTGGAATAACAGAGAGCACAAGTATTGGCAGGAATGTAGAGAAATTAGGACCCTTATACACTGCTGGTGCAGTCATTGTGGAAAACAGTTTAGCAATTCCTCAAAAACTTATACATAGAGTTACCATAACACTTTCCTTTTTTTTGAGTTGGAGTCTTACTCAGTCGCCCAGACTGGAGTGCAGTGGCCGCTCCTGGCCACCGCAGCCTCAACCTGCTGGGCTCTGGTGATCCTTCCGCCTCAGCCTTCCAAGTAGCTGGAACTACAGGCAGGCACTACCACGCCCGGCTAACCATTACACTTTCTTTTTTTTTTTTTTTTTTTGAGTTGGAGTCTCACTCAGTCACCCAGACTGGAGTGCAGTGGCCGCTCCCGGCCACCACGGCCTCGACCTGCCGGGCTCCAGCGATCCTTCCGCCTCAGCCTTCCAAGTAGCTGGAACTACAGGCGTGCGCTACCACGCCCAGCTAATTTTTTAAAAATTTATTATAGAGATGAGGTCTCGCCAAGTTGCCCAGGCGGGTCTCGAACGCGCGGGTTCAGGCAATCCACTCACCTCAGTCTCCCAAGGCGCGGGATTACAGGCTGAGCCACCAAGCTCGGCTACCATTACACTTTCAATGCCACTCTTACATATATATCCAAGAGAACTGAAAATGTGCGTTCGCCCCAAAACTTGTTCACCAATGTTCACAGCAGCATTATTCATAATAGTTAAAAAAGTGGAAATGACCCAAAAGTCCACCAATGGATGTATGGTGAAACAAATGTGGTTAAATATACTGTAGAATACTATTTGGCAACAGAAAGGGGGAACGTTCTGAAACATTCTCCAACACAGATGAGTACTGAAAGCATTAGGCAAGGGGAATGAAGCCAGTCACAGAAGATCGCCTACCGCAGTGTAGATAAGAGAGAAGGAAGAAACTGGATAGACAGACAGATCACAGCTGGTCCCCAGTAAAAATTTCTGCTGCAAGCTCTACTGACCCGACATGAGTAAAAACCCCTGTTTCCAGGTACGTCAGCTTCTCCTTTGGCGTGCTTCTTGATTGGCCCTTTTCAACCCTAATTAATTGGTGCATTTTCAATCTCACACCATGGTCTCTCTGATTGGTGCTACCTCCCAACTAATCAGCACACACTTCCCCTCCCGAGCCCTATATAAATCCCTAACTTGTGCCACACAGTGGGTCTTCGAGTCATTTCTCATTGCCTGAGAGCTACAACACTTGATTTTCTGTTCCTGAGTAAATTTTGACTTGCTCACCCTTGGGTGTCTGCACCTCTTATTCTTCTTGGGCATGAGACAAGAACCTGGAACTCACTACACTAGAAGAGCTGGACCCGCGAGTGGAGAGAGTTTTAACACTTGGGAGCTCGGCTTGCTAGCCCACTGAACCGACTTGACGGAGCTGTAACATTTCTGGGGGTGTGGGGGGCCTCGGCTCATTGGCCATCCAAACTGACAGAGCTATAAACACTTATCTGGGACTCGGCTGGCCGACCCACCCAACTAAGGAAAGCGGTAACGCTCCTTGGGGGCGCCACTGCTGTTGGCATCCCAGAATTCTCGGTGCCATCACGTTCCCCTTTCCAGATGCCAATCATTCCCGGCTACTGCGTGAATCTCAGGCTGGCAGTACAGCTCCAGTGAGGGGAACTTGGGCATCCTGATCCCCTGGGGCTAGGAAAAGCTGCATCATAAATAAGATAGGTAAATCCGTAGACACAAAGTAGATTCATGGTTGCCAGAGGCTAGAAGAGGGAAATGGGGAATGACTGGTCATGGGTATGGGGCTTCTTTTTGGAAGGATAGAAATATCCTAAAATATATAACTCTGTGAGAATATGAACCACTCCATTGTACATTTTAAAGAGTCAGTTTATAGTATGTGAACTATTCTTCAATAAAGCTCTTTTAAAACAAGAGAGTTGACTTTAAAAATACCTTCATATCCAGGCTGCAATGCCATGGTGTGATTTTTGGCTCGCCACAGCCTCAATGTCCTGGGCTCAAGCAATCCTTCTGCCTCTGCCTCCAGAGTAGCTGGGACTACAGGCATGTGCCACCACACCCAGCTAATTTTTGCATTTTTTTGTAGAGACAAGGTCTATTTAGCCCAGGCTGGTCTCAAATTCCTGGGCTCGAGCGATTCTTTTGCCTTGTCCTCCCAAAGTGCTGGGATTATATGCATAAGCCACCATGCCTGGCCCTTCATATCATTATGACTCCTACAAGGAGGGTAGGGCAGTTTCCCAAGGCATGGATATAAGCCCCAGAAAATAAGGAACTTTACATATCTCGCACACTACTGTTTTCCCAATATGTAGATTCAGAAATAAAACATAGTAGGTAGTCAAAAAATCCTTAAAAAACAAACAAAAAACTAAGAACGCTTTCAGAACCCAGACTTCTGATTCCAGATTCTTCCCTTCCACAGTGGAGAGGTATGGGAGACAAAGATGTCATAAGGAACAAGGTGTCCTGATCAGGATGCCACTCACAGAATTATTGTGTACTACCGAAAGGTTACACTCCTTCCTGGGGAATGGACATGCTGTTATTTGAGATGTGCTCTCTATTGGGATAGACAAGCTATTTGGCAGGCAAACAGCAGTTGACAGAGTATCCTGGCAAAACAAAAAACAAACAAACAAGACTCAGGTCTCAGAGGCAGGTAAACCTGGGCTCGATTCCAGGCTCTATCTCTTAGCAAGTGAATTTATCTATTTTTTCTCAGCCTATTTTTCCTCTTCTGTGACTGTAGATAATAATACTTAATCTCTTACCTCATCCAGTTTTTGTAAAAATGAAATGAAATGAAAAGAGCATATGTAATACACATGGCTCATACGGATATTTTATTAACATTTTAATTAACATTGATAATATCTAACAAATGGGTTTTCAAATGTCTTGTATAATCTTTTTTTTTTTAACAGCTATGGGTCAGTAGTTATTTTCAGACTCTGTAGAGAAGTGTCACCTGAAAAGATTTGGAACCTCACGCCTACCTTTCCACCACAGCAGCATTGTGTAAGGTAGAGAATACCACAGATCCCTCCCTTACCATCGCCCCCTCCCCCCAGTAGTCCACAGCCTGGCGTGAAACCAAAGCAATTATCTGGGGTGGGGGGGGGGTGTAAAAGTATAACAGGAAACGCCTCACCTCACCTTGAGAGAGAGGGACACAGGCATTTATACTCATGTCAACCTAACACTTTTTTTTCTGGGTTATAGTGGTGCTCGATTTAATTTTTGTTTTTCTAATTAAAAAAAAAAGTACATTGAGGGCCAACTGAACTTGAACTGGTTCTCATCAGAGGCTGTAACCTCAGGTCTTTCTGTTCATTAAAAGAAAAAAAAGGCTTCATTTTTCTTGACATGTGTTAATAGCATGCCTGTAGAACCAAGTAACAATGCTAGAAAATGTTCTACAATCGCTGGGTGGTAAGAGTAATTGTGATTGTTTAAGATGTAATATATGGAAAACAAGCAGCACTGGCTAGCACATTGTTGGTACTCAGTAAATGGTAACAATTATTTCAAACACCCTTTCCTTAAATGGTATATCACCTACTACCATGGAATAAACTTAACTGAATAGTGCCCTCCAGAGGCCACTGGGAATTCCTCCACTGTGCTGACAGTTGAAGGAAGATCTAGAAAAATGGAGGTCTAGAAAAACACCAAAGATACGTACAATTAATTGTTTTTTTAGGAGAGTCATCACCCAAATCTGGTGTCCTGGGACTTAGTAGAACCTGATCGACCGATCTGTCACCAACCTTTTGGCCAGGGCTTATTTGTTTACAAGGAATACTCTATGAGGACATGGAAACCCCAGAAAACAAGTCTAGCTAGGCACTGTGGGAACTGGTACTGAGAATTGCAAGCCCCAAGCCCCTGGAAGGTACTGTCCCATCCCTCTTTCTGGGGACACTGGCTCTCAGCCCGCCCCTTTATGCATGTCTACTCTGTGTTCCTCTAAAGAACCAGCTTCCTCTTGACGTCTGAACTTCCATAACTGTCACATGGGCATGTGGTTCTCTTTCTGAACATGAATTCAGACCAGATTCCGTTTGACCTTCCAGTCCATCTCATGCAGCAAAGTAGCTTGGTTTCTCACTGGCTTGATTCCAAATTCCCAGGAGATAAAACTGGTTGTCAGTCACGTCTAATGGCTGCATTTAGTTTATCTGTTCCTGATGGAAGGCCAGGAGGTGGAGGAGGTGGGGATGTGTGTGCATATGTAGGGACGACCAAGGTTGCATGATACAAAACAAAGCTTCGCACATCTGGAACTTCAGGAAGCACAAGCGTGTGAAAAAGTCTGTTTTCTACTAATAGTGAGCTGATATTTAGAGGCTTTACCATGTGCCATGCACTCTACTAAGAGCTTTATAAGCATCACCTCATCTCCCTATAAAATTTGACCCTCTTATTCTCCCTCATCTTCAGAAGTAACTGCTGATAACATGTTTGTGTAGCTTTCGGTAATTTTCCTGATGCACTTTATTTCCATTTTAAAGATGAGGAAACCAGAGCTTGGAGAGGTTGAGGTGAGATCTAGGTCAAGGCAGTCTGATTCTAAAGATGGGATGTTAACCACGAAACCCTCCCTCCTTCCAGCGTAGCCCCCATGGCAAGGTAGATAATGTGGCTATGCAGAAGCAGCATCAAATTTGGTCTTGTTCTCAAGGAGGTCATAATCTGGTTAAGGGAAGCAAGATTTATACATGTGAAACTGTTAGGAAATGACATGAGAGGGATTAAGTACTAAATTGCATTTTTCTATTAGTTTTCTATTGCTATGTAACAAATTATTACAAATGTAGATGCTTTGGAGCAATACCTACCTGGTAGCTCACAGTTCTGCGGGTGAGAAGTACAGCCATCAGCATGGCTGGTCCTCTACTCAGTGTTGCGAAAAACTGACATGAAGGTGTTGGTTGGGCTGCCCACAGTCTCATCTGGGCCTCGGGGACCTCTTTGAAGGGGTTAAAATGTGCTACTCTGGCATACTGATTATTTAAGTTAGAGGCACTTACAAAACAGCAGGTGCAAAAAGGTCATTTTGACCTTCGTGATGCTTCTTAAAAGCAGAAGATGAAATTCCCATGTGAAAGATGCCCTCCCTATACTAGTAAAAGGCAACGTCCTTGTCATGAAGGACAAGAAAGTTGAGGTCAAAGAAAATCTGTATACACAAGCCTTGTTCACCTAACCCTTTTCTTCCTAACGACTTCTCTACCCAATGAACTACCCAAGCTCAAGCCCAAGCCTCTTGCCTTATCACATTTCCTTATCACACTTTACTACACTTTGTATGCAAAGTAACAGACTCTATCTGCTTCTTTGGGCTTTCCTTTCTTTAGGAGAATTCCCATGCCACATAAAACATTTGTAAATAAATGTGGATGCTCTTCTCCTGTTAATCTACCTCATGTCAATTTAATTTTCGGATCCATCTAGGATCTTAACAAGATGGAGGTGGAGTTTTTCATCCCTTAAATCTTCCAAGCTCACCAGCTGTTGGTGGAATACAGTTCTTTGCCAGTTGTGTGACTGAGGTACCCTCTTCCTGCTCTTGGCTTCTAGACATTGCATCTTTCCATCTGCAGGTCACCACAGAGATATTGCTTTTGTCCAGACCAGCTGGAGCGTTTCTCTGACTGTCTCTTCTGCTACCAGCCAGAGAAACTCTCTGTTTTTAAAAAAAGGTTCAAGTGATTTGGTCAGGCCTGCCTGGCTACCTTTCTTTCTTAAAGTTAACTGTGCTTTATAACATATCTTAGTCATGAGCATAAAACCCATCAAAATCACAGTCCTGAGGATTATGCAGGGCATGGACATGGTAGGGGTATGTGGGATCATGGGAGACATTTTAGAATCCTGCTATATCCCCATTAACACAGATTATGTCTACGTGCAGGCCAAAGATGTTTGCAGGAAGGGTAGGAGGAAAGGTTTCTTGGGGAACTTAAACTGGGCCTTGAAGAATGGACCATGCTGGAAAAGACAGAGTGCCCTGGGATGGCCTTAGAAACTCAACCATATGACTGAGGGTAATTTGGAAAATTCAATGAGTAAGAATTCAGCAGTGAAATGAAGGAGGTAACTAGCACTACTAGATGTTACAACATGATCAAAATACTGTGTGATGAGCATAAAAATCGACATTGATCAGAAGAACAAAAATAGAAAATCTAGAAATAGAAATATGTTTGTGTGCACATATAAATCACAGCAAGTCAAGCCTCATAAATTAAGGAAAGCTAATTATTAATAAATGGTGTTTGGATAAGTACATAGAAATTTAGGGAAAAAATAGATGTAAAATTTCCACCAAACATCAAAATAAAATGTCAATTAAATTTAAATTATAAAGACAAAATGTAAAACAAAATAATTAAAATCAATAGAGTTTCCTGTCTTTGTGGAAATGGCAACATCCTAAGATTTGAATTTTTTCTTTTATAAGAAAACGCACCAAAAGAAACAGTTAAAACTTCTATATAGTAATAAATATAGTAACTTTTTAAAAATCAAGGGGACTGCTAACCACATTGGACAAAAAGATGAAGATCTATGAAACCTAAATGCATATCTACTGCTGAAAATTAGGGCCCCAACAGTTAGTAGAGAAAGGACATAAAAAGGTCATTTAGATGATGGGGGAAAAAAATCCAGGGGAAAATGGCCAATCTCTCTGATTGAATAAGTACAAATTAAACTATAAAAATAAGCCAAGTTTCTATGAAGTAGACACAAATTTAAATTAGAATACCCCACCTGAAAATGCTCCCGGTTATACATTATTGGCAGTGGTGTAATTTGGGAAAACAATGTGTGAAAAGGAATTTGACAAAAATGTTCTTTGACATAATACCTTTGTTCCAAGAAATTTGTCCTAGGAGGATGGTTCAAAAGGAAAAATGTCATGATCATAAGCATCTTAAATGCAGTTTTAAGTATAATATCGACAAATTGGCAACGACAGAAAGCACGCACTTACATAAATTATTACTGGCAATTATACCATCAAGGCTACTTAATGAGCTGGGCACAGTGGCTCACACCTATAATCCCAGAATTTTGGATTGCTTGAACCCAGGAGTTTGAGACCAAACAAAGTGAGACCTAATCTCTACCAAAATTTTTTTTAAAATTGGCAGGCCATGATGGCATACTAAGGAGGCTGAGGCAGAAAGATCACCTGAGCTCAGGAGGTCGAGGCTATGGTGAACTGTGATTATGCCACTACATTCCAGCCTGGGTGACACAGTAAGACACCAACTTAAAAAAAAAAAAAAAAGAAGAAGGATAACACAAATTTCTCCATGCAGTATGATTCAATATTTTCAAAGTAGTCCTATGATGTTGGTAAATCTGTGAGAAAAACAACACTTTTGTATACTGTCAGTAGGGAAGCAAATTAGTATAATCTCTTAGGGAAAGAAATTTGCAATAGGAATAACAAATTTAACACATGATTTGTTTGTGGATTCCACTTCTAAGAATTTATCTATCACATGCATTCCTAAATGTATACAAAGACATGTGAACATAAAATTTATGGCAGAATTATTGAAACAGAAAAAAAAGTCTATGCAATGAAAACACTCACCAATTGGTGACTGATAAAATCCCCCCAGAAATCTTCAGTGGAATATTATATAGTTGTTAAAAAGAATGAGAGACAATGTGACTTGTTCTAAGATAGGATTTTTTGTTAAAATAAAAAGACCAGGCAAAGTGGCTCATGCCTGTAATTGCAGCACTTTGGGAGGCCTCGATGGGAGGACTGCTTGAGCCTGGGAGTTCAAGACCAGCCTAGGCAACATCGTGAGACCTTGTCTCTACAAAAACTTTGCCAGGCACGATGATGCATGTCTGTAGTCCCAGCCATTTAAGAGGCTGTGGTGGAAGGATCGCCTAAGCTCAGGAGGTTGACGCTGCGGTGAGCTGTGATTGTTGTGATCATGCCATTGCACTTTGGCCTGGGTGACAGTGTGACCGCCACTCAAAAATAAAAAATAAAATAAATTAATAAATAAAATAAAAAGCTAAGATTCAGAATAGTATGCCCCCATTGTGTAAAAGAGAAGATCACACAGAGCATTTGTGTATGCTTAGAGGATTCTTGGAGTGAGACTCCAAAACTGGTAAGAACATCAGGAACAGAAAGTGAGGCTCTGAGGTACAGCTGGTGGTAGTGAACAAGAGAATGACAGTCGGAATTGAGGAAATGTCTCACTCACTGCCCTTCTGTTCTATTCGAATGTTTTACCATGAGCATGCATTGCTTTCCAGTGAAAAGAATGAAGAAAGGTAGTCTGAAAAATATGTATTGCAGATGGACACAGATTAGGTGACCTGTTGAGTTAGGTGGCAGAGTTGTTGGCACTTGGTCACAGCTACTTGGAAGGTTGAGGTGGAAGGATCTCCTGAGTCCAGGATGCTGTGGTAGCAGTGATTGGGTCACTGCACAGCAGCATGGGCAACAGAGTGAGATGCTGACTCAAAAAAAAAAAAAAGAAAAAAGAAAAAACTTGAGCATGCACCCCCAAAATATGTGTACTTAATGCACACATGTTCTATTGTATGAATACATGACATGCATTATAAAACATATATGAAAAGGGAAGTTTTAAAAGATAAACCTGCTGAACTCGGTGGCTCAGCCTGTAATCCTATCGCTTTGGGAGGCCGAGGTGAGTGGATTGCCTGAGCCTGTGGATTCGAGACCCGCCTGGGCAACTTGGCGAGACCTCATTTCTACAACAAAACAAAAAATTAGCTGGGCGTGGTAGCGTGCGCCTGTAGTTCCAGCTACTTAGAAAGTTGAGACGGAAGGATCGCTGGAGCCCAGCAGGTCAAGGCTGTAGTGGCCGGAAGCGGCCACTGCACTCCAGTCTGGGTGACAGAGTGAGACTCCAATTCAAAAATAAATAAATAAATAAATAAATAAATACAAAACAAAAGATAAGCCTAACTCAAAATGTCTAATATATTAAAAATTTTAAAAAATCTTTATTAAAAATATATAATAAGGGCAACCTCTGTGGGAGCTTTACTGTCTTCTCAATAAATACTGCTTTCTCAAAACACACACACACACACATCACCACACTCTGCTAATTTTTAAATTTTTTGTAGAGACGAGGTCTTGCTGTGTTGCACAGTTTGGTTTCAAACTCCAGGGCTCAAGTGATTCTCCTGTCTTGACCTCCCAAAGTGCTGGGATTATAGGAGTAAGCCACTGTGCCTAACCTCTTATTATGTGTGTGTGTGTGTGTGTGTGTGTGTGTGTGTATGTGTGTGTGTTTTGAGAAAGCAGTATTTATTGAGAAGACAGTAAAGCTCCCACAGAGGTTGCCCTTATTATATATTTTTAATAAAGATTTTTAAAAATTTTTAATATATTAGACATTTTGAGTTAGGCTTAGCTTTTGTTTTGTATTTATTTATTTATTTATTTTTGAATTGGAGTCTCACTCTGTCACCCAGACTGGAGTGCAGTGGCCGCTTCCGGCCACTACAGCCTTGACCTGCTGGGCTCCAGCGATCCTTCCGTCTCAACTTTCTAAGTAGCTGGAA
>CAUYQG010016878.1:0-15596 GCA_963574415.1 Tarsius wallacei
CAGTGATCTATCACAGAAACAAAGGACTGAGTACCACATATCCTCACTCATATGCAGAATCTGAAAATTTAATATCATAATGCTACATGGAAGAGATTGGCCACTGCCAGGGGGGAAGGGCACATAGCACTAATGGGGGTACCTGATCCCAAACCAGGCAATGTGAAGACAAATGGGAGAGGCCCAAACTTTGCTGAACTGTACCCCCATGTTTAAAAAAATCAAGTGTTTCTCGTTCCCTCTGGCACAAGCTGGTGGGAACTCCAGTGTTTTCCTTCCTACCTCATGAGTCTCGTCAGTGGAACTGGTGGACAGCCAGGAAGGGTCTCACAGGTCAGGTCTGGCAGGGTGTTCTGGCAGGCACAGGGTGGCTTCCTTTGGTCTAGGAGAGTGCAGTCCCCTCGCATAAGGGTAGAAGGAAGGCCGCTATTTTGCTAGAGAGACCTTGCATTCCTCTCCCAGTTCACAAGTGGGCAGGCCCATCACAGTAGCACTGGAGCAAGGTGAGCCATCGCCTTCTTCCAAATGTGTTCTCTAGGAGGGGCAATGGCAGTGACGGGCTGACCCCTGATGGTAAGCCTCATTTGCAGCCTTGGACTGAGGCCGGGATGGGTGCCTGTGCCACTGGAGACACATCTTCAAAGTGGGTGCCTTGCCCCACCTGGAGGCTGGAGCCAGAGGGAGGGGGCACAGACAACTCCCCATGGGATGTGCCCCGCAGAGCCTCTCTATAGGGGTTTTGGCAGCTCTTGGTGCCAGAACTCACTGGGTACTGGAGTTCCCAAGATCCAACGTGGATCCAGTCGTACCACTGTCTGATTCTGAGTAACCTTCTGTGCTCGGCTTGGGTGGGAGGGAATGTGGGGGGAGTTTCTTATCTGTCTCTCCCTTGGTTATGACTGCAGATGCCTGAGGGGTGTGTAGAAACGCTCCCATTCACGCACTGCTTCCTCGCCAAGAGCACTCTCCCCATCTCATGTCAGGGTCAATTCTGGAGGTGCCTGGGGCTGGAAGCTGTTCATTCTCCACATCTGCTAGTGTCCATCCAATGAACCTCAGCTTGGGTTTCCAGGCAAATGCTCAAAGCACCAGCCTCACTCCCTTTTTTAGACTCCTTTGTTGAGATGTCTCCAGTTGACTGTCATGGCCCTGTGCTACTCAGCACTAGCTTTTGAAACCGATGAATAATACACACACACACACACGCACAAACACTCGTGCATATATATTTATATGTGCTCATAAAGTGCAAAGATAAACTGACATTCTTAAGATCTTAAAAAAAACTGCTGCAATGCATTGAATATGAATATTAAAGAGTAAAATTGTACTTAACGTTGTCAGATCTCTATTTCAAAAACTGAAATTGATTTTGGCAAAAAAGTGCAAAATTTATCTTTAATATCCTTCCTCACCTACATTATTAATATATCAAAAATGATTACTATAGCTAATAACACTGTGAGGCCAAACATAATGTTTATAATTAAGTGAAAATTAGGTCTTACATGTATTTAACAGATCATGACTGAAGGTGGAATTTGATGTTTCTGGATCATTTATTTGAGATGAATAGCATACTGTTCATACTTTATTTAATGTAATATGATTAATTATTTTCTTTCTATATAGAGCAATCTAATTTCCAATACAACAGTCCTTATATTCTGATAATGATAAATTTTTTTTCTTATAACAGTTTTAGAACTGAAATGGACTTTAAAGATTGTATTGCCTGACTTCTTCATTTTACTTCTTAGAAACATGAGTCCAGGTGACCTTGTCCAGGTGGGTACTGTGTCTACACAGGGCAGTCCAGACCTGTTCTCAGGGAGGGCCAATTAAAAGAAAACACACTAGCTCAAATTGGGGTATATGTCATATCCACTAAAGTTATTCCACAAAAATTTGAGATAAAAATGTAGAAAAATAAAATGAAGCAACCAGTTGATCATAAAAATGTATGCGTTTCATCTCAGAAATTGATCTCATACCATGATGGTCTCTGTGTCAGGGGTCTACCTTCTACCACAGGAATAGAGTGTTTACACATAACTAACATAAACGAACCACATATAACTAATTACATATTAAATCCAAGCTTTTACTTTTCTTACAAGAGTGTCTTTTATTTAGGCATATTTGCATTTCCAAATATATTGTCATACTATTTTCAATTTATGAGCCAAATCCATTTATAGTTTAGTACTGAACCTACTTTTAAAAACCAGGAGTATTATGTATACTTAAAAACTGATAACATGTGCCAAATTATATGTGAAATATATATATTTGTAACTGCTATTTTTATGTTCACAGATATGCACAACCAGCACTACTGCCAATTTTAGCAATTTATTCTCACCTCAAATACAAATCCCATGATATTTATTCTCCCCTCTATATTTCCCCATCACCTCCTTCTGACATAAACAACCTCTAATCTACACTCTTTTCTCCACAGATATGCCTATTGTAGCATTCCATGTAAATGTAATCATATAATATGTGTTCTTTTATGACAATTTTCTTTCAAATAACTTCATATCTTCAAGGTTCAACCATGTTGTAGTCTCACCACTTCATTCTTTTCCATGGCTTACTAAATGTCATCGTATGGTTTATTAATCAGGATTCTGCAGAAAAACATTAAGAATAAGCTATATGTCGTTCATTTATAAATATATAACTACATATCAATAAATATGTGTATTTCATTTAAGGCCTTAATTCACGTGAGTATTGGGAGTTGAAAAGTCCAAAATATATACTGCAGACAGCCAGACTGTACATTCAGGCATTGCAAACTTGAGGCAGAATTTCTTCACCAGGCAACCTTAGGCAGCCTCAGCTTTTTTACCTAGGGTTTTTCAAGTTATTGGATGGAACTCTTTCATGGTAGTGACAATAGTTCCTATTATTTGAAGTCAACTAACTGTAGTTGATATGAGTTGAATTGTGTCTCCCCTAAAAAAAATGAGTGTGTTGAAATCTGCCCCCGAACCCTCAGAAGGAAACTGTCAGAAGATAAGGCTTCATAAGAGATAATTAAGTGATGTCACATGAGTGCTCACTAATCCGTATGCTGTGTTTGCAGATTGAGCCTCAAAGTTGATCAGTTAAATTAACCCTATAGTTTGGGACCCCAATTCTATCTTTTTAAGAAGAAACAGAGAGACTAGGCCTGCACGGGTAGAGAGGAAAGGTTATGTGAGGACACAGTGAGAAGAGTCATCTATAAGCTAAGGAGAGAGGCCTCATGAGAAACTAATGGCTCTGACACATTGATATTGAACTTGAGACCTTGGTCAAGCACTTTGAGACATGAATTTCTATTTGTGTATGTCAGTGTGTGATTATTTTATTATAAAATCCCTTGCAGATGAACTTAAGACTTGAACTGAAATAATTGCTCTGTCCTGAGCCTCTATAAATATGTGAGTTAATTTCCTAAAATGAATTTTTTCTCTCTAGACATACACAATCTATTGCATTTGCTTCCATAGACAGCCATGACTAACACATTGGATGTTAACCACATCTACAAGAATACCTTCACAGCAACACCTAGATTAGTGTTTGATAGAATAGCTTTTTATTTTAGTTTCGCCAAGTTGACCCATATGGACATAACACACATAGTTTATGTGTTCATCAGTTGAAGGATACTTAGGGTAGTTTCTGCACTTTAGTTATTACAAATGGTGCTATTATAGACATACATGTACAAGTTTTGTTTGAGTGTGTGTTCTTCCTTGTCTTCAGTGCATACATGTAATTGATGGGTCATATTGAAATTCTATGTTTAGCTATTTGAGAAAATGACAAAGTTTTCAAAGTGGCTGAACCATTTTTTTTTTTTTCTTCTTGAGTTGAATTATCACTCCATCGCCCAGGTTGGAGTGCAGTGGCACACTCACAATCACCACAGTGTTGACTTGCTGGGCTCCAGCAATCCTTCCTTCTCAGCCTTCCAAGTAGTTGGGACTACAGGCACATGCTACCATGTTCAGCTAATTTTTTTTTATTTACTGAATAGACGAGATCTCAACAAGTTTCCCAGGCTGGTCTTGAACCCACAGGCTCAGGCATTCCACTCAACCGGACCCCCAAAGTGCTAGGATTACAGGCCGAGACACTGAGTCGGGTCGGCTGAGTCATTTTATATTTCCACCATCATTATCTGAAGGTTTCAATTTCTCCACATCTTTGCCAACGTTTGTCATTATCTTTTTTTTATTATCGTCATCTTAGTAGGCGTGGTTTTATGGTTTTGTAGTTTTGATCTACAAGTGTCTGATGACAGTGGAGTAGCAAACATTTTTATAAGATTGTTGTCCATTTGTATTTCTGCTTAGAAAAGAGGGATAGAAATGCCTACTCAGATCCTTGGCTCTTTATTTAATCAGGTTATTTTTCTTTTTGTTATTTGATTGCAAGATTTCTGTATTTATTCTAGATACAATTTCCTTACCAGATATATGATTTGCAAATATTTTTTTTTCCAATTTTATGTATTTTTATTTTTGTTCTTTCTTTTTGTTGGTGGGGGAAGTTGGGGTCTCACTCTGTTACCCAGGCTGGAGTGTGGTGGCACAATAATGACTCACGGCAGCTTGACCTTCTGGGCTCTGGCGATCCTTCTACCTCCATCTCCCAAGTAGCTAGGACTACAGGCATGTGCCACTACATCTGGCTATTTATAATTATAATAATAATAATAACATAATTGATTTGATAAAGACAAGGTCTCAATACATTGCCTAGGATGGTCTTGAACTTCTAGCTCAAGCAGTACTCCAGTTTCAGCCTCCATAATGTTGGAATTACAATCATTTACTACCATGCATGGCCTTTTTACTTTCTTCATATGTGCTTAATTTTTTTTTAAAAAAGATGATGTTCAATTTATCTTTTTCTCTTGTGGCTTATGCCTTTAGTGTCATATCTCAGAATATTTTCCCAAATCCAAAGTCATGTAGTTTAACTTTTATGCTTTCGTATAAAAGTTGCATAGTTTAAGAGATTGTATTTATACTTTTGAACCAATCAAATTTCAAAGATTCAAATGTCTATGAATTATTTTTACTACACTCAGAGATATGTGTAATTATCACATTTTGGAATTTTTTCACACTTCAAATAGAAATCTGTATCATTTCATCTTTCATTTATGACTACACAGCACCTGATGAATAAAAAGTCTAAAGGCATTGTTTATTTCATTGAATGGTTTTGGCACCCTTTTTGAAAAGGGCTGACTACTCAACTTATTTCAATTGATCCTGGTATATGTTCTCCTGCTACACTCCCTTTCGTATCAATTTTATTTTGATTATTCATTGTTTTTGAAAGCAGGATTTATTGAGAGGACAGAAAAGCTCCCACAGTGGAAGGGGACCCGAGAGGGTTGCCCAATTATTAATTTTTAATTTCATCATACTGTTTTGATTACTCTTGCCTTGTAATAAGTTTGAAACTATTTATTTACATATATTTCATTTTAGATTCAGGGGCGCATGTGCAGATTTGTCGCATGAGTGTACTTTGTGAAGCTGAGGCTTGGGCTTCTCTTGACCCCAAATAGTAAACATAGTATCCAACAGATACTTTCCCAACCCTTTCTCCACTCCCTAGCTCTCTCTTTCAGGGTCCCCAGTGTTTGTTGTTCCCATCTAAATGTCTGTGTGTACCCAGTGTTTAGCTCTCATTGTAAAGTGAAACCATGCAGTATTTGGTTTTCTGCTTCTGAGATAATTGGCCTCCAGTTGCATTTAAGTTGCTGCAAATGCTGTAATTCTGCCCTTTTTCTATGGCTCCATAGTATTCCACGGTGTACATATACCACATTATCTTTATCCCGTCCACCGCTTATGAGTTCCTCAGTTGATTCTATGTCTTTTATATTTCAAATAATGCTGCAGCAAACAAACAGTGCAGATGTCTCTTTGGTAGAGTGATTTATTTCCCTTTGATTATATGCCCAGTAATAGAATTTCTGGATCAAATGATAATTCTATTTTTAGTTATTTGATAAATGACCAAGCTACTTTCCACAGGGACTGATCTAATTTACATTCCCATCAACAGTGTATCAGCATTCCCTTTTCTCCACAACCTCGCCGACAACTGTAGTCTTTTCACTTTTTAATAATAGCCCTGCTGACAGGTGTGAGATGGTATTTAATTTTGGTACTGATTTACATATATCTGATGATTAATGATGTTGAGCATCTTTCATGTTTTTGGCCACTAGCATGTCTTCTTTTGAGAATTGTGTGTTCATGTCTTTTGTTCACTTTTTAAATTTTAATTTATTTATTTTAAAGATACGTGGTACAATTCAGGATCGTGTGTACAAACAGTCATTGCACAGGTAAAGTTTAGGTCTGATTTTGATCCCCACTTCCCCTGATTTGAGATCAGGTATCCTTACTGATGAAATGTCCCCGCCAACCTGCCTCCCCTGGCAGTGTCCTGCTACTGTCAATTTCTTTTTTATAGTATTATTATAATTAAACTGCTTCCGTTTATGAATGAGAACATGAGGCACTCAGTTCTTTTTTTTTCTGTGACAGATCACTGAATATTATAGACTCTAAGTCCATCCAAGTTGCTGCAAAGTTCATAATTTTATCCTTTTTTATGGCTGCATAATATTCCATTATGTATATGTACATTTTAAAATCTAGTCTACTTTCGATGGGCAGCACAGTGGGTACCTTGCTTTTGCTATTGTGAATGGTGCTTCAATAAACATGTGTGTGCAGATATCTTTTATGCAGAATGATTTTAGTTCTTCTGGATGTATTCCAACAAGGGGGATTGCTAGGTCATATGGAAAGTAAATTTTTAGATATTTTAGGAATTGCCTCATTGTTTTTCACAGAGTTTATACTAGTTTACACTCCCACCAACAGTGTAGGAGTGTTCCTTTTTCCCTGCACCCTTTCTAGCATCTTGTTTTTTGAATTATTGAGGATGGACATCCTGAATGGAGTTAGGTGGTATCTCAGTGTAGTTTTAATTTGCATTTATTTAATGATTAGTGAGGCTGAGTATTTTTTCATGCATCTCTTGGTTGCTTATAAGTCTTCTTTTGGGAAGTGTTTATTCATATATTTTGCCTACTTTTTAATAGGCTGTTTGTTTTCGTCTTTTGGCAAGTTTCAGTTTCTTGTAGATCCTGGATATAGGGCCTTTGTCAAACATAGAGTTCACAGATATCTTTTCCAGTCTTTGGGCTGTCTCACACCTCTTTAGATGGTTTCTTTTACTTTGCAGAAGCTTTTCAGTTTGATGGGGTCCCACTTGTCAGTTTCTTTTTTTCTTTTTTCTTTTTTCTTTTTTTTTGAGAAAGCATGGTTTATTGAGAGGACAGAAAAGCTCCCACAGTGGGAGGGGACCCAAGTGGGTTGCCCGTCAATTTTCTCTCATATGGCATGGACATTTGGGGTTTTGATCAGGAATTGTTTTCCAGTTCTAATTTCCATAAAGGCATTTCCTGCATGTTCTAAGATTCTTATAGTTAGAGGTTTTACACTTAGGTCTTTGATCCATTTAGAGTTGGTTCTTATGTATGGTGATAGGTAGGGGTCTTGTTTCAATCTTCTGCATGTGGTCAGCCAGTTGTGCCAGCACCATTTACTGCGTAAGTTTTCTTCTCCCTGGTTATTTTAAGTGGAGGCTTTGTCAATGATGAGATGGTTGAGAAATTAAGGTTTTGCTTCCAGAATCTCTATTCTGTTCCATTGGTCTATATGCCTGTTCTTGTACCAATACCAGGCTGTTTTGATTATTGTTATTTTGTATTATTAGGATGTGGGATACAATTCAGGGTTTGTTTTGATTATTGTAGATGCATAGAAAAAGTCTGGAAGTGTGTTATCTTTAGCTTTGTTTCTTTTGCTGAGAATTGTTTTTGCAATTCGTGATCATTTATGTTTCCATATGAATTTCTGTATTGTTGTTTCCAGGCCTGAGAAGAATGATATTGGTAATTGCCTAAAATCTGTAGATTGCATTGAGTAGGATGGATACCTTTACAGTGTTGATTATTCTAAACCATGCGTATGGAATATTTTTTCCATTTGTTTGTATCATCTTTGATTTGTTTGAGCTGTGCGTTTTTGTTTGTTTGTTTGCTTTGAGTCGGAGTCTCACTTTGTCGCCCAGGCTGGAGTGCAGTGGCATGCTCATAGAGAATGCAGCCTCAAACTGCTGGGCTCAGGTGATCCTTCCACCTCAGCCTTCTGAGTTGCTGGAACTACAGGTGAGCACCACCACACCTGGCTACTTTTTTGATTTACTACAGAGACGAGGTCTAACCAAGTGCCTAGGCCCCATCTTGAAACCCTGGACTCAGGCAATCGTCCCCCATCAGTCTCCCAAAGTGCTGAAATTACAGGCTTGAGCTATCGCACTTGGCCTAAGCTGTGTTTTTCCCTTTTCCTTTTAAAGATCTTTCACTTCTCTGGTTAGGAAGTTGCCGAGGTGTTTCTTTTTTTATTGCTATTATGAATGTGATTGTGCTTTGTATTTGGTTATCTGTTTGTTGGTGGTGTATAAGAATGTGACTGTCTTTTGCAGATGGGTTTTGTACCTGAGGCTTTGCCAAAGTCCTTTATTAGTGCAAGACGTTTTTTGCAGATTCTCTTGGATTTTCAAGGTATAAAATCATATCATCAGCAAAGAGGGATAACTTGACTTTCTCTTTTCCTGTTTGTATACTCCTGATTTCTCTCTCTTGTCTGATTGCTCTAGCTAGGACTTCCAACACTATGTTGAACAGGATCGATGAAAGTGGGCAGACTTATCTTGTTCTGGTTTTCAAAGAAAATGCTTTCAATTTCTGTCCATTTAGCAATATGTTGGCTGTGGGTTTATCATAGATGACTCTTTCTAATTTGAGGTATGTTCCTTCTATGCCTAGGTGCTCAAGTGTTTTTATCAAGAAGGGATGCTAGATTTTATCAAAAATGTTTTCTGCATCTAATGATATAATCATGTGATTCTTATTTTTACACCTGTAGATGTATTTAATGACATGTATGGTCTTGCAGATGTTGAACCGTCCCTGCATCCTGGGGGTGAAGGCTACTTGGTCGTAGTGGACAGTTTTTGAGATGTGTTGTTGGATTTGATTTGCTAGAATCTTCTTGAGTAATGTTGCATCTGTGTTAATCAGGAATACTAGCCAGTAGTTCTCTTTCTTTATTGGATCTTTACCCGGTTTATCATTGTGATGATAGTTTCATAAAATGATTTGGGGAGAGTTCCATCTTTCTCAATTGCCTGGAATACTTTCAATAGGATTAATATCAGCTTCTCCGTGTATGTTGTGTAGAACTCTGCTGGAAAGCCATGTTGTGCAGGACTTTGTAGGTACTGTTCTTAAGATGTGGTTGATTCCCTGGGTAGTTATTGGCTTATTTAATGTCTCAATTTCTTCTTGTTTCAATCTTGTGAGGTTGTGTGATGTTAGAATGTTCTCCATTTCATTTAGGTTATTGCATTTGTTTCCACAGAAGTCTGCAGAGTAATATCTAAGATTTTTTTGTATTTCTTCAGGTCAATTGTGATTTGATCTCTTGCATTTCTGATTGTTTTTATTTGGGGTTTTTCTCTCCTTTTCTTGGTCATTCTGGGTAGGGGCCCATTAATCTTGTTTATCCTTTCAAAGAACAAGCTTTTTGTTTCATGGATTTTTTTCTATAATATTTTTGTCTTCTATGTCTTGTATTTGGGCTTTTACTTTGGTGATCTAGATTCTTTTGATGAAGTTAGGAAATTTGTGGTTTTGTCTTTGCAGTTCCCTTAGGTTATTGGTTAGGCTGTTAACTTGTGATCTTTCCATTTTCTTTATGGGTGCTTTTAAAGAAGTGAATTCCCCTCTCAGTTCTGTTTTCATGTTATTCCAGAGGATTTGGTAAAATGTATCTTTATTTTTGTTTGTTTCGAGAAACATTTTAATTTCTGCTTTGATTTCCATATTAACCCAGGAGTCATTCAGCATCTTGCTGTTTAATGTCCATGTCTTTGTTGGCTTGGGAGGAACTTTGTTGGTGTTGATATTTGTTTGTATTCCTCTGTGGTCTGGGAAGGTTCATGACAGTATTTCAATCTTTTGAAATTTGTTTATGTTTAGTTTATGGTCAAGGTTGTGGTCAATCTTGGAGTATGTTCCATGTGATGATAAGTAGAATGTATATTCGTAATTGTTGAGTGGGGTGTTCTGTAGGTATATTTTAAGTTCATTTGGTCAAGCGTTGAGTCGATGTTTCAGATCTCTTTGCTGATTTTTGAATCAATTATCAATGAAGGGTTGTTATTGAGGTGTTTATGTCCCCAGCTATGGTAGTATTAGAGTCAATAATTTTTTTTAGTTTAATTAGTAGTTGCTTTATAAATGCTGGTGCTCCCTTGTTGGGTGCAGATATGTTTAGGATAGATATTTCTTGTTGATAAATTGAACATTTTTTCATTATGCAGTGAACTTCCATATCTTTAAAAAAATTTTTTATAGCTTAAAGGTTATTTTGGCCATTACCTTACTAAATTATGGTGTGGCCCTGTGCTCTTTGAGCTAGGGCCAGGCCATGTATTGCTAACATTTGGCACTATTCCCTACCTTGTGGAGGTGAATCTCTTCTTTCTCTCTCTTTCTAATTTAATTTCTAAATGAACTATATTTTCTAATCCTAAAAAAAATTTTCTCGGATTTTAAGACCACGACTCCTGCTTTCCTTTGTGTTCCATTCACCTGAAAATTTGTTTTCCATCCTCTTTCTTTTAAGTCTGTGAGTGTCCATTCTGGTGAGATGAGTCCCTGCAGATGGCCTATTGTGACTTCATGTTTTGTTTTGTTTTGTTTTTTGATCCAGTTTGTCATCCCATATTTTTTCAGTGGTGGTTTAGTCAAATCACATTCAGGCTATTATTGAGATGTGAGAGGTTCTTATAGAGGTTGTTTGTTTGTTTGTTTGTTTGTTTATTTGTTTGTTGGTTTTCTTTTAATTTTTGTGTTGATATATGTGTGTTTTTAATCTTTTCCCTACATTCTTGGGAAAAGTGTGGTCATTCTTTTTTTTTTTCTTTCTTTCTTCCATGTTTAATATTTTCTTAAATGTTTCTTGTAGAACTGGTCTGGAGCTGGCATAAACTTTTAGGGAAAATATCTGGGAAGAATTTTAATGCTCCATGATTGGTGAATCTTCACTTAGCTGGATAGGAAATTCTTGG
This sequence comes from Tarsius wallacei, assembly GCA_963574415.1. Classification (NCBI taxonomy): domain Eukaryota; kingdom Metazoa; phylum Chordata; class Mammalia; order Primates; family Tarsiidae; genus Tarsius; species Tarsius wallacei. The sequence goes on from CAUYQG010016878.1 coordinate 11,242, forward strand.
TTGGAATTGTTTATTTGTGAAAACTTTGAAGACTGGACTCCAGTCTCTTCTAGCCTATAGTAATTCTGGATATAAGTCTGCTGCCATTCTAATTGACCTTCCCCAGTAGGTAGTTTGACCTTTCTCTCTTGCTGCCCTTAGAATTTTTTAGTTTTATACCTACTTTGTATAAGTGAATGATTATGAATCTAGAAGTTGGTTTTCTCATTTGATGTCTTGCAAATATTCTCTGAATCTCTTGTGATCGAATCTCTTGTGATTTCCTCATCTCTGATGAGATAAGGAAAATCTTCTTGGCTAATTTCATGAAATGTTTGTTCCGGGGTGGTCTCTGTCTTTCAATGTGCCTCAGGAATGCCAATTAATCATAGGTTCTGCCTCTTGATATAATTGCACATCTCTTGGAGGCTTTGTTCCATCTTTTTAAGCTTCTTTTCTATGTTTTTAATAGTTTGGGTTAGTTCCATATTTTGGTCCTCAAGCTCTGAGATTCTGTTTTCTGCTTGGTTAATTCTGTTTTCCATGCTTATCAGTTTGTTATTTATTTCATTCACCATATTCTTTATTGCCCTCATGTCAGTTATCAACTCCTTCATCCATTCCTCTCATTTCTCCTGATTTCTATTCATGCTCTCTCTCAATATCTTGATCTCTGGGCCTGTGGTTTGAGCGCATTTGTTCTGGGGCTCTTCATTTTTGAGTTCTTAAGTTTGCATTCTCAGGTGCTGTCTTTCCAGGGGTCTGAATGGGATCTGTGCTCCTCGGTTGTTTCATCTTTATTTGTGATGGTTTTCCTTAATTCCATTGCTCAGTGATATGGGGAATAGCTTTCACTTGTGTTTGCTCAATCCCCTATTCTTCCTTGTGCAGACCCTTGGATGTGTTCAATTTTGAAACTGAACTGGGGATGGGGGGTGTGTTTTTTGTGGTTTTGTGATTTCACCAAGCTATCTGCAGATCACAGTATCCACTGATAGGTGTCTGGGCCACCTGGAACCCACTTCCCACCATTTTACAATTTGTCCATGCAGTGGGGACCTATGAATGCCCCCTGAAAGCAAAATGAGATGTGAATAAGGAAAAAAAAATGGGAAAAGGAAGAGGGAAGATGAAAGGAAGATGAAGAGAGAAAAGAATAAGGAAATCAGGCAGGCATACCAACTAACAAATACACAAAGAAGCCAAAAACCTCCCCAAAATACAAAAATAAAAAATAAAAAGCATACATATAAGTATACAAGCAAAAAAACCCCGATGATGCACTCACCCTCAAAAATACCCATACACGAACAGAAAAACTACACAACCACCAAAAATACAGAAATAAAACCATTACAAAAACAGAAAGAAATAAACAAACAGCAAAGAGTTCCCTCTGTGGCTGTTCCTGGAACTTCGGGCTCCTTTCCCAAACACCCAAGGCCACTTTTGGCCCGTGACTACAGGCCAGGACTCTAGTCCATTCCCTTCCCTTTTCCTCTCATTGCAGGCCTATCAGGTGGCTCTGAGTTGGGTCAGTCGCCCCGCAGACTGCTGTGAGAGGAGAGAGAGGGCATCAGACCCAGACTCACCCAAACCATTGTCTGCAAAGTCTCCCACTCAGATCAGATGCGTCTATGCCTGGGTCAGGGTGGGGGTATGCAACTGCCTCTGTGTCCACTCCTGAAGTTTTCTCTCTGGGCAGGCAGCAATGGGTGATCCCAGAGAGGTGCAGAGATTGCCTCTGGGTCAGGTCGGAGACTGAACAGAGGTGGGCAGACCCACACAAGTCTCTTCCCTGAGACAGAGCAAATGATGGGTGGTGGTCAGCATCTTCTCTCCAACGGCAGGGCTCAGCTCCAGATTTCCTCACTACACTTTCTCCACAGTCCCGGCTGCCCGTGCCTGGTCCGCTGCCACAGGTGGTGTCAGGGGCCAGCTGCCAGGTGTGGAGCAGCGTCTGATCTCTGCTGCCTCCTCCCAAGAGATGCCTGAGAAGGTCACAAGATCCTGCTCAGCAGGGACTCTGATCTCAGGGCAGTGGTGGGTTGCAGCCACCTTTAGAGGGAAACCCCAGTGGGGACTAAGAGGTCCTGCGTCTCCCCTTAGATGGACTTTCACTCACCCCACCGGTATACACCAACTCATGCAGACTGTCTTTAGGGACACTCACCTTTGCAGAGACGCTCCCGCTCCCACTGGTCCCATCTTCTGTCCACTTTTTAATGGAATTATTATTTTTTTCATTTATTTAAGTTCCTTTTAGATTGTGGATATTAGTTATTTGTCAGACATACAGTTTGCAAATATTCTCTCCCTTTCTTTTTTTTTTTTTTTTGTTTGTTTGTTGGTTTTTGAGTTGGAGTCTCACTCTGTTTCCCAGACTGGAGTGGAGACACTGTTCCCAACCATTGCAGCCTCGACCTGCTGGGCTCCGGCGATCCTTCCGCCTCAGCCTTCCAAGGAGCTGGAACTACAGGCGCATGCTACCACGCCCAGCTAATTTTTTTGATTTATTGTAGAGATGAGGGCTCACCAAGTTGCCTAGGCGGGTCTCGAACCCACGGGCTCAGGCAATACACTCACCTCAGCCTCCCGAGGCGCAGGATTACAGGCTGAGCCACCAAGCCTGGCTTTTCCCTTTCTTCAGGTTGTTTTTTTAACTAATTTAATGGTTTATTTTGCTATGCAAAAATTCCTTAATCAGGAATTAATGGTAACTTTTTGGTTTTGTTGTGATTGCATTTGAGGACTTAGTCATGGATACTTTCCCTAGGCTAATTTCCAGAAGAATATTTTTAAATTTTCTTCTATGGTTTTTAAAGTGTGAGATCTTATGTGTAAGTCATTGTTACACCTTGAATTATTTTTTGTATGTAGTGAGAGGAAGGGGTTCATTTTCATTCTTCTGCATATATTTAGCCACTTTTCCCATCACTGTTTATTGAATAAGGTGCCCTTTTATCATTATCTAGTTGTCTTAATTTTGTTGATGGTCAGTTGATTGTACGTGTGTGGCTTCATTTCTAGGTTCTCTATTCTAAAAAAACCTGAGGATCATTCATTCTGTTTCATTGGTCTATGTGTCTATTTTTATGCATATGCTATGCTGTTTTAGCTACCATAGCCTTGTAGTATAGTTTAAAGTGAGATAATGTGATGCCTTTAGCTTTGCTCATTAGTTTAGAATTGATTTAACTCTTAATTTAAATACCATCAGTGTACAAAAATACTACCAATATTTTACATTGCTTTTGTACACTGAAATATTACTGAAGTCATTTATTGGATCTAGAAAGCTTTTGCTGGATTATTTAGGATTATCTAGGCATAGAATCATATCATCAGAGAAAAGAGATAATTTGACTATTGATTTTCTATTGGATGCTTTTTGTATCTTTCTTTTGCCTGATTTTCCAGGACTTCTGGTAGTATGCTTAATAGAAACGGTGAGTAGACATCTTTGTCTCATTTGTGTTTTTAGGAGGGGATTCCTGCAACTTCAGACCATTTAGGACAATGTTGGCTACGGGTTTGGGACAGATGTCTCTTACGTATTTGTTCCTTCAGTGTTTAGTTTGTTGAGGGCTTTTACCATAAAGAGATTTGGGATTTTATAAGATGATTTTTGATATTTTCTGAGATGATCATATTGTTTTTAGTTATATTTATGTAATAAGTCACATTTGTTGTTTGGCGCATGTTGAACCATCATTAAATCCTAAGCGTAACGCTCACTTGTGATATCTTCCCAATGTACCATTTGATGCAATTTTTTGGTATCTTGTTAAGGGTTATTGTGTCTATGTTCACCAGATATGTCAGCCTGTAGTTTTCATTTTCAGTTGTGTCTTTGCTAAATTATTTACAGATATATTATATTTTGCTTTATTATGGTTTCACTTTGTTATGTTATATCTATATATTATAAGACATTTTGTTATCAGGACTATACTAGTTTAGTAAACTAGGTGAGGGAGAAAGTCCTCCTCTCTAAAATTTTGATATGGTTTGTTTGTTATAATTATTACCAGCTCTTCTTTTTATATATGGTATAATTTAGCTTTAATCAGTCTAGGTCTGTGCTTTTTGTTTGTTTGCTAGCTATTTTTAAAATTACTGATTCAAATTTATGACTCATTACTGGTCTACTCAGGGTTTCAATTTTTTCCTGAATTAGTCTTGAATGACTGTGTTTGTTTTAGCTTTTCTATTTTGTGCACATAGAGACATTCATATTTGTCTCTGAGGATCATTCATACTTCTGTTGGATTGGTTATAATGTCAGCTTTGTCATTTCTGATTGTGTTTATTTTGATCTCCTCTTTTCCTTGCTAATCAAGCTAGTGCTCTATTTATCTTGTCTATCCTTTAAA
>CAUYQG010016879.1:0-16241 GCA_963574415.1 Tarsius wallacei
GCGCCTGTAGTTCCAGCTACTTGGAAGGCTGAGGCAGAAGGATCGCCAGAGCCCAGCAGGTCGAGGCTGCGGTGGCCAGGAGCGGCCACTGCACTCCAGTCTGGGCGACAGTGAGACTCCAACTCAAAAAAAAAAAAAAAAGAGAGAGGATTGATTACTATATCAGTTTGACTTTTTTACTCTCTTGTCACACTCATGTATGAGGTTTTTGTACCCAGTCCTATTCTAGACTAAGCACTCTGTTCTGGTCTTCCTATGGCCATGGGCTTTACTACAGAATGAAAGGTTCTTGGGTCCAAGAAGACATGCTTACCTGGAGCCGGTGTTTTCCCCTTCTCTTCTTCCCTAACACATTAGACACAAATACATACATACCATGCTCTGAATATTAGGAACCCAATGACTAGGAACCTGCTTCCTGGGTCTCTCCCCTGTCTCCAGGCTCCCAAAGACAAACACCTCTACCCCCTAGCCCTGAGGACTACAGAGGAGCAGGTGTTTGTGGGGGTGTGGACGGGACTTTGACATGCACTTGGGGGTACTTATATGCATGAATGTGAGGACTCTCCTGGTACCCAAAGACGCCAGGGTGGAGCAGAAAGAAGATGAAGGCAGATCACGGGAAGAGCGATCAGGGACCACCAGCTGGCTCTTCCTAGACTGCCCTAGTCTGGCACAGAATGCCAGGAGCTTGAATATCTAACCAGGCCATTATGAAGGTATATGTTGGTCGAGGTAGGAGGCTAGCGCATATTTACCAGTTGGGTTGCTTGCTTTGTTACTTCTAAACGTTTAGACACTGGGTATGTGGGCCTCCCTTTGTACTCTTGCCCAGTACATTTTAGGTTTCTATTTCCTAATTAAGGCATACAAATTTCGCTCTGGACTACACTTCATCTTGCCTTAAGGAAGGCTTGTGTTCTCCCATGGCATTTCCTGCACTTATAAAATACAACTTGTAATGTCCTATTGCACCACTTATTTCCTGTGTTTATAATGGAGGTAAAATCATGGTTTGTCTTTCCACTACCTGTCTTTCCATCCCCAACAAGCCTTGGTTACATAAGCTAACAAGCTAATTAAAAATAGCCTCAGAGTGAGGGATACTTGTGTGAACCAACAACTTTATCACACAAGGCTTCCCCTGATATTTCCTATGCTCATTCAAAAGGACTGGCAAGCTGGAAGTAGTGACTCACACCTGTAATCCCAGCACTTTGGGAGGCAGAGGCAAGAAGCTTGCCTGAGCCCACGGGTACGAGACCAGCCTGGGCAACATGGCGAGACCTCTTCTCTACAATAAATCAAAAATTAGTCGGACATGGTGGCACATGCCTGTAGTTCCAGCTACTTGGAAGGTCGAGGTGGAAGGATCGCCTGTGCCCAGCAAGTCGAGGCTGCAGTGGCCGTGAGCGTGCCACTGCACTCTGGCCTGGGTTGATAGAGTGAGACTCCGACTCAAAAAAAAAAAAGAGGACTGGCAGTGTTCTGGACTCTATTCAATAGATATTAGCCATAAGACCCAAAGAGTTGAGCTATTTTTTCAATTAAAATGTCCCCAAATGAATCCTGTCCAAATAGTGGTTGAATCTCACTACCTTCTCTCCCTCTAGTGACATGTTTTCATCTCTCTCAATGTGTTGTATTGAAGTTTCTGACTTATTATGGTATAACCCATCACTATACCTACATAATGTCAAGCAGAAAGGTTCTGAAGGACTTTTGGGATCTCAGCAAAGGTCCCACCCATATTGGTTATGTAATTGGCCTTTCTCTCTTCAAAGACCCAAAGCCCTTGCACTAAATAGGAAATGCACAAAAGACTTTGGAAATGAGAACTTGGGTGTAGGGGTGAAGTAAACAAAGGTAGCTTCATACACAACAGAAAATGTGTTCTCTTTGTGTTCTAGAAGACTAACCTTAGCAGCTTCCCACTCAGTCCATCTCAAACGCCAATTAAATTTTAATCCAAACCATCATGAATGCAAAGTGCTTTCTTTAAGCTCCATTATTTCAGGAGCTCCCTGGTGTCCAGTTTAATAAATACTTCAGGGAAAGATGTCTGGCAGTGACTGGATGAGGGTATTGACTTTGGAAAGGGAAGTCTTAACATCAACAAGTATGTCAATGATAAGTCACTAGAAACAAATCCCAGCCATCCAGTTTACTTGTTTATGTGGCTCCGGCGCCTTGCACCAAAGCTTGGCCCCAATCCAAGTTTCACATTGGCAATTCCTGCCATTCAACATGTTTGGCTTGTATTTCTTAATGGGTGTTGACAGGCAAAACCTACTTCCCACAGTCCTCCTCCATTTGGAGCTGCATTCATTGATACATTCATTCCACAAACATGTGCTGAGTAGCTCTGGAGCCCTTGCCAGTCACCCACGGATATGTCAACAGATTATTATAGTAATGATAAGAGTAGATGATAATAGAGGTATGTATAGCACTGCACAAGCTCAAAAGAAGTAGTGTCTTACTGCCTGGAAGAAACGAAAGAGGTATTTTAGAAGAGATGACAGTTGACTTGGATCTTGAATGATGCAAAAGAGAAAGTATAGCTGATTTGGGTAGTTGAAATTTAACATCTCCTCTCCTGAGATTTACTACTTCAAAATTTTTGGCTTTCATGATCCCAGAAAGAGAACTGGTAGCCTGGTGATCAACTGGAGGCCTTATGGACAGTTACAGTAAAGAGATAGACATTGCAAAGGCGAGAGGATTGCCTGATCTCAGGGGTTCAAGACAAGCCTGGGCAACTTAGCGAGACCTTGTCTCTACAATAAAACCAAAAAAATTAGCCGGGCATGGTGGTGTGCATCTATAGTTCTGGCTACTTGAAAGGCTTAGGTAATAGGATTGCCTCAGCCCAGCAGGTCAAGTCTTTGGTAGCCATGATGGGGCCACTGCACTCCAGCCTGAATGACAGAGTGAGACTCCAACTCAAAAAAAAAAAAAAAAAAAAAAAAAAGGAGAAAGTGAAAAGAGCTTATCAACCAGGCTCGGTGGCTCAGCCTGTAATCCCAGCACTTTGGGAGGCCGAGGCAAGTGGCTTGCCTAAACCCATGGGTTCGAGACCAGCCCAGGCAACTTGGTAACTTGGCGAGACCTCATTTCTACAATAGATTTTTTAAAAATTAGCTGGGCAAGGTAGCAAGCACCTGTAGTTCCAGCTACTTGGAAGTCTGAGGTGGAAGGATCGCCAGAGCCCAACAGGTCGACACTGGGGTGGCCGTGAGCATGCTACTGCACTCCAGCCTGGACAATGAAGTAAGACTCCACCTCAAAAAAAAAAAAAAAAAGAAAGAAAGAAAGAAAGAAAATAGCTTATCGTGGCTGAGCCATAGTAAAGGACTCAGCCTAGGCAGATGGAGACGCCAAGGGGATAGAGAGGCTCAAGAACGGCCCCACTGTGTTCTGACCCCAGCTTTGTGCTTCGGTGGTGTTCATTGATTTACTAGTCATTGGCGGCTTCCAGTGTGGACTGGGGTGGAATTAGCTGTCCAGAAAGGCCGGCAGGGACGTTGTCAGCACACTGTTCATCCAGCTCAGCTCAGCATCCTGAAGATGTGTCATGCTTCACACACAAACCTCACTCCAACCACTGCCTTGATTCATATATTGAAATAAGTCCTCATCACTGGATGAGTATTTTAAGACGTAGCTTTCATCAAGAAGATTTCATTAAAGCAATTCCAGTAGAGTGAATAATCATTTTTCCCCCTCATCAGACATGCTTATCTTATAGAATTATGATGAGTTCAGTTCTCACTTTTTAGGCTCTATCTTAGGGGGGAAAATGCTCTTAGAAAAATGATCCTGCATCTGTGTCAAAAACTTTCCCTCTGCATCTTTTCTGGGTCACCATTGCTCTTGATGGCTTTCCTTATCACAGTTTTTTCTAACTTCCTATTTCCTAACAAACTTTATATAAACTCATCTTTTCTTAAGCCATTTAGAAGTGAACTTTTCCCGTTTTGGGAGGCCAGTGCTTTTTCTGCACCTTATTATTATTGTACACATGAAGGTCAGAGTTATTTCAAATGTTTTGACAACCTTCCATTATTTGCACTTAAGGGGTTGACTAGAGAAAAGGAACCGCATAAATTACCAGAAAAATGACATTAGGGCAATCACGTGGATAATACCCAATGGCATATATTCCTCATTTGTTTGTTTGCCCTTGGAATGTACTTAAAATATTATTTTTAGCACACTAAACTGCTTCATTTGCAATTCTTTTACATATATTAGATGGGCAACAAAATTTACGTTGGATAACTCCCCAACATGTGGGTAACAGAAAGCCAGTGTAATGTAACTCTTCCTTAATAAGAACAGCTAGTTACAAAGAACAGACTAAGTGTGCAACCTTCTAGTCAAGGAAAGAGATGCAAAGCTAGACAGACAGGAAGGCCTGTTTCACCAACCTGACTGACCTAACCCTAAATTTCACTCCTTTGGTTAGTTAACTTTACTGAGCACCTGATATATGATAGATGCTGGTGATTCAAAGAAGGAAAAGACACTGTCCTGTCTTCTTTAGGTTCAGAAAAGGAAAACACTGTTTGGCAAATGCCCAGACAGAACCGAGAGTCCTTAGTGGGAACAACTATATTTCACTATATTTCACAGAAAATAGCTGATCTGGATATAGGAAAGTATTTAGGAGACATCTATGTGTGGAAATGGGGAAGCCATGTTCCCAACAGAGGTCCAGCATGCACAAAGACAAAGAAGGAAGCAGTGTGTTGAGGGCAGAAAAGTGCAGGGTGTGGGGTATAGGGGGTATGAAAGGGAAGTGACGGGTCTAACCAAATTTCCAAATGTACAGATAAAAACTTTTGCTGCTAAAGCCCAACTCATGGGCTTCTTAGTGTTCTTCCATCTCCTTTTAGAAACGTGTGACTTATACCTACAGTTTTTTTGTTTTTGATTTTTTTGGAACTCTGCATTTCATTCTATATTCTGATGCTTTTCGGTCTGAGGACTTGTAATGTACAAGGCTTGGGCTCCCTCCTCTTTAATTCACTAAACACCACCGGCCTCATGCTAGGAGATAAGGCATGCAGAATGAAAACAAAAGGGCTAGGGGACCATAGAAGGAAGGCTGGGAGAATTCAAGAAGGTTTCACATAGAAAGTGGTGCTTAAATGAGGCTGTTCATTTTTATTGGGCACCTACCACCTGCCCTATACTATACTTGGCATTGAGAATAGTAGACTAATATATACACATGATAGGAAGGAAGACACACATTAAACAAGTAATCAATTGCCAGTAGAATGAGTGCTGGGAAAGAGAAATGCAGGGTGTCATGAGAACGTGTAACTGAGAGATTAATCTAAAGAATCAGGAAGGTGCGTGTGGTGATGTGCACTTGTGGTCCCAGCTACTCCGGAGGCTGACACAGGAGGATTGCTTGAATCCAGGAGTTCGAGTCTAACCTAAGCAATATAACAAAAATATCCAAAAATATAATAATAATAAAAAAAGAAGAAGGAGGAAGAGGAAGAAGAAGAAAGGGGGTGGGGAGAGATCAGGGAAAGCAGCCTAGAAGATTTAAGCTAAGACATGAAAGGTGGGCAGAAATATTGGCATAGGAGAGGGGAAGCGTGTTACTCCAGAGAGAACTGCATGTTCACTTGCTCAGTCGTGAGAAAATGTGTCATATTCAAGGAACTGAAAGAAATAGGAAGTGGCTGGAGCATGTAGAGAAAGGATGGGGACTGGCCTGAAGTACTGCAAGAAGGAGCCAAAATATGGAGCCTACAGGCTGTCTAGGCATGTTAAGGTTCTGGAACTTTATCCTGAGGCACATTGGGAGCTACTGAGATGTTTTAAGCAGGAAAGTGTGTGACTTTTACATATGTGAAGAATACATTGGAAAGAGCCAAACTGGAAGCAGGGGATCTGTAAGGATAGTGGGGTTCAGCACAGAGAGGAGATGGGACCGAAGAGAACTGGTATGCAAGAGATTTAGGAGGCCGACGAGGGCGGGACTTAATGATTGATTGGATATGAGAGGTGAGAGAAAGGGCGAAGTCAAGGATGGATCAGAGGTTTCAAACTTGGGAGACTAGGTGGATGGTGTGCCATGAACCAAAAGAACTTGGAGAGAATCAGGATCCGAGGGAAAGAAGGTGAGTTCATTTTTTGAATACCTGAGGTTTAGTGCAAGCAAGACATGCAAATGGGGATTTCTAGTAAGACGCAGATCTTGGAAGCCCAAAACTTGAGCAGGAGAAATTGGTGGGACCTAGAACAGGGCATCATTAGGACACAGCTGTGGGAGGTATAGCCACAGGAATACCTGAGATCTCCAGGAGAAAATGAATAGACTGTGAAGAGAAAGGCTGAACAGATTCCCGAGGAATGCCGGTGATTAAAGTGCCTATAGAGAAACCAGTCCTTCACAAAGGAAAGTGAAAATAAGCCACTAGAGAAAACTGCAGAAGATAAACCAAAAAGGGTGTATATATAATGCCAGAGAAGTAAAAGTAGAGAGCAAAGGGTAGGTCCATCGTGGGAAATACTGTTGAGAGGTCAACTGAGTGTGACATTCAAAAAGCCCATGGAATACAGTGTCGTGATTTGGAGTCTTGATGCTACTTACTGAGTGACTTTAGACAGATTATTAATTTTTACACTGAACCTCATCTATAAATTGCAATGGTTGTCCAGTATTCACAGCAGTAAAAATATTGACCAATATTATTCAGCAACATGAATAACTATTAGGGACTTTGGAGGTGCCAAAGTAGAGTAGCTTTTAGCCAGAGGGAAAAAGTGAGATTGAAGGCTTGGGAGGGGTTGTTTCAATGCAAAGGAGGAGTTTCGGGAAGGAAGAGATAGAAGACAGAGGAGCAGGGTGGATTGACTTTCAACAGAAATAAAGTTAAACAACACAGAAGGATGGCCATGAGCCAAGGAACCTGAGGTGTGGAGTTACACAGCATGACAAGGGGACATGGCCAAGTGTGATGGTCAGGAAGATGCAGGAAGAGCTATGGGAAGGAGTAGGGATGGGTGGGAGTTGAGTCTTTGAAGAATGTTCCATTAATGAGTTTGACTATTTGAATTTTACTCTGTGAATGTAAGAGAGCCATGGACAATTTTAAAGACATGGAAGGTTTTATTCAATTTGTTTTAGGAAAACTAGACTTTAACAGTAGAGAAAAGAATGGCTTATAGGGGAGAAAGATTTAGGTAAGAGCTGCCCACACTGTGGTTGTTGGTAAAGAATTTTAATATAGAGCAGAAAGTCACTTGTAAGCATTTGACCTTGGCTAGGTCACAAACCTGGTCAAGATTCAGTTTACCCATCAATAAAATGAGGTAATAGTATTTAATCTCTGAGATTCTTTTGAGCATTACATTTTATATCAAGTATCTGGGATAGTGCTTGGTATATAGTAGGCACTTCAGTTAATATTCTTCCCATTCCCTATCCTTCTCCCCGTGACCCCACACTCTTGATAGTGTAAACAAATGGCTTACTTTCCTCTCATTTCCAAGACACATATTTGCTTCCTAACTTTGCTGATACAGAGACCCGCTAATATCTGTCCATATTGTCACAATCCCCAGAGAAGGGCATGGCAAGGGCTCAAGCTCGTGTACATTCATGAGCAATATTCCTGAGAGCTAACAAAAGGTACACCTCCCCTTATCTCTTATGCACTCCCAGTAAGTAGCTTCAGGGAATCCTTGACTTCCATGTAGTGGATGCCCAATCAACTGAAAGATGCAAATCTCCATTTACTCCCTTTTTCTAAGTGGTAATAAGTTTGAATAATATAGTATCAATGTAATTGGTAGACTTGTGATTCGTATAACTGTATCAATGTAATCATAAGTTTTGTGACTTAGGTATAACTTTTGCATAATGCACTATGCCTTGGGCCTTGTAAACTCCCTTTACTCTATGGCAAGCTTGATTAACAGCCCTACTGATAAAAGCTATGAGATACCTCTGATACCTGGGACCAGGAAGTCAGGACCGAAAAATGTCACTATCGATAAATGAGGCTGAAATTCAAGTTCTAGACAGTGCTCTGCTGGTCACATGTCTAATGTATAGGTACTAACAACTCTGGACTTATAAAAGTGAACTGTAAAAGCCTGGAGAGTAAGCAGAACCATTTTAGAAAGACCTTGAGTCTGGCTCTGCTCCCTGGATTCGAACTCAGAAATAAACTTCTTTCTACCAGTTCCTTGCCTCTTTGATTTATTGGTATCAAGGGGAGCAGCCAAACATTACTCAGACCATAACACTGCTACACTTAAGTTAAACAACAATATTGTCTTCTGAAAGGTTTCCTTTCAAGAGTAGAGCTAAATTTTCATCTCTGCTCACTATCTGATTTGGCAAATTGACATAATTTATTTGTTGTGTACCAAACTGTCTTGATGCAAGATTTTTTGTGTTAGAGATTGGGAAGTGGCTCAAAAGTATCATTTGCCCGTTAAGCTTTTAAGACACTTACCCACAAGATGGATAACCCATCCTTCCTGGACAGATGGCAAAGCTCTGAAGCCTTTCCCCTAATTTCTTCTCCAAAGTTTACCTTTTATCCTGTCTTCCATGATCGCTGATGTGATTAAATTCATTTCTACACAGATAAAACTAGTTTCTGGAAAAGCTATAATATGGATTGTATTTCTGTGAAGCCATATGCTCCATACGTCCTGACATCCTTAAAGATGCCATCTGATTCCATCTTGTTTTATTCATTCAATAAATATTTATTGAATGTCTGCTTGGCGCCTGGCATCTGCAATGCAAAGAGGAATATTATTCAGTTCTACACTCGGAGTGAGCCCATATTTTATGACAAAGCAAGATCTGAAGGCAAAATTTCAGTAGATTGTGGCTAAGTTAAGCGGGAGCTACCAATGGGGTTTAAAGCAGGGTGGAGGGGCCGGGCTCCGTGGCTCAGCCTGTAATCCCAGCACTTTGGGAGGCTGAGGGAGTGGATTGTTTGAGTTCGAGGGTTCGAGACCAGCCAGGGCAACTTGGTGAGATCTCATCTCTACAATAAAACTAAAAATAACCAGGCGTGGTAGTGCACGTCTGTAGTTCCAGCTTCTCGAAAGGCTGAGGCAGAAGGATCGCCGGAGTTCAGCAGGTTGATGCTGGGATGGCCGTGAGCGTGCGTGCCACTGAACTCCAGCCTGGGTGAAAGAGTGAGACTCCAACTCAAAAAAATAAAAATACAATAAAATAAAAAGTGGGGTGGAGGTCGGAAAGCCACAAGAAAAAGTTTTGGCAATTCTAGTATTTGAACTCCATCTCGAAGTGCGAACTGAATTTTCCCAGGTGAAGAAAGGGGTGGGCTTTCCTGACATGTTTCCTAATGTAACAATATACTTGAAAAAGAATGGCTGACTCTGAAAAGGGTGAGTTATGAGTTGTTCCAATATGTGCCATGCATGGTGCTAAGTTGGTTCTTGTTTTATTTCACTGGATGCGTGCACAGAACAACCGCGTGAAGTGGGTCCTGTTATTCTTCCCATTTTACACGGGACGCAGCTGACGCTTAGAGAGGCTGAATAACTTGCCCGTGATCACACAGGAATAATCTGTGATTTGAATGTCAGCCAGAATCTGTGCTCGCAAACCATCTCAGTACACCAAGTGTGTGTGGGCCATGGCACAGAGTGCAAGGAAGGAGAGGGCCAGCTAAGGCAGAAAGGTAAGTTGAGTCCAGGCTTTGAGGTACTGAACACTAAATAGAGGTTGTTATAGACAAACATCTCTGCATGTTCATTTTTGTATAGATTTATCATATTATCTTTTAATTGCAACAGAACACAATATTTAGACCATTTTTTTAAAGCAGAAATCCTGCCTTAGTGGAAGATGATTGTGTAACTGAGACAAGAGAATTGGGATTAGTAATCTAACTTAAAAACATTGTTCTGAGGAATTCTGATTCCTGCTTAATTGAAAATGCACACTGAACTATAAATAGATTTTGTCATCAAAGTAAACCTCAATGATGCAAAAGTACTTCCAAGTTTTTAGCTCTTTTGCCTTAAAAAATACAATTTATTTTTTAATTTAAAAATTAAGGATTTCAGAATTTAACCTCAGCTAACTTAAGGACTAAAGTTGTGATATAATTCATATTTTATAGGAACTTGCACAGATAGAATATCTATTTTATAAGAACTTGCATAGGTAAAATATTCAACTTACTTTCAGTTCACAGAATATTATCATGTTCTGGGTTTTTTTTCTAACAGCTAATTTTTAAAATTTTCAATTTGATCCTAGAACAAATATACCCATGAAGGGTTTCAAACAGCAAAAACAAACCAACAAAGATATAAATAAGCAAAAATAGCACTCTTGTGTTGGCTATTTACTAATAAGTGAACATTCAGGTTCATGTTAGAATTCAGTGAATGAGCATAACTACAGATCGTGTTTGCTCCATTTCAAACCCCTCACTTTGAGATCTAAATCAGTTCACATGGTGGTCATTCAACATTCCCCTCCACAGGAACTGCAGAAGTAGCAGAATCTTCCAAATCTAAAGTCTTTGCAGGCCTCATGGTAGGAATACTGACCCATTTGGATTACTAGTCCCAGGGATGCTTCGCCCAGAAAAGTCCAGACCCATAAGCAGAAGGAATCCTGCCGCTCCTCTTCGCTCCTGTGAGGCCCTCATGAGGTCCAGGACCCAGGAACATGAACCTTCTGAACTTGGGTGGCCAGGCTGCTTCAGAGCAACCCTGATTCACTCTTCCTCCCTCCCTCCCACGGGTTTTGCTTCCTGGACCCTTTTGCTGACCAAGGAAATCAGTCTTGAGCAATTCCTTGGTATTTCACCCAACCCAAGCAGTCCAATTCCCCCAGGAGAACTCCACTCCCCTTTTGTCAAATCTCTTTTGGGACCTGGGCCATTTTCACCACTCACAAGCTCAGAGTTGGCCTCTCTGGTCTAGTCATGGAGCAAAATCCTGAGAACTCCTCCCCGCCTCCCAACAAAAGTAGTTCAGCAGCACCAGACTGTGAAGTTGGATGCAGTCCAAGGTCATCTCAGGCATCCGCTTCCTCCGGGCAGATTCTTCCTCACTTGTCAGTCAGCGAGACTCCCTTGGTCATCGTCTCTGACCTCAGGGATCATTCGAGCCTGGAAGGGTCAGTAGAATTCAACCCTGGAAGGGTCAGCAGAAGCTTTTGAGAAAAGAGTAGGACTTGGAAAGAGAGAGATTTGGACAATATTCCAGACAGAAGAAGCAAAATGAGCCAAGAGAGCAAGAAATCCTCCCAAGTAGGGGAGTCTCTCATTTCGGTCCTGAAGATCTCCAGGAAAGGAAATTCCAGGGTTTCCCCTGAGTCTAACCATCCTTTTTCCTGTGACCTCTGATGTTCCATTTTATAGGTCCAGGCTGTTAACTGTGTAAAACCTAAAAGGAAGGGGGCCGGGAAAAGGAGGTCATGATCTGCAGCAGAAGTGCTCGTCTGGCGGAAAAAGCCAGTCTGGGCTCACTTTGTGGTCTGCTCTTGTCTCCTTCCAGCCACATGTTGAGATAGGGTCTTGCACTATTGCCCAGGCTGGAGTATTATGGTGTTATCATAGCTTACTGTAACCTAGAACTCCTGGGTTCAAGTGATCTTTCTGTCTTGGTCTCCCAAAGTGAGATCTTACGTATTCCCTTGGGCTAGTTTCGGAGGGCGGCCTGCTGACACCCACACTCTACCCTCCAGAAGCCCCTTTGGCAGGAATAGAGCATAAAGGGCTCCCTCTCAGCTTCACGGCATTGAGGCCATTTTCCTTTGCAAGGTCACAGCTGCAGAAAATGTTTTTAATCACTTTTCTCAGAGAGAAAAAAAAATGAAAAAATGTCATTCACCCCCAGAAATGTCATCGTACTATGGATTTTTCCTCTGTAGTTTGCGGAAATCAGTTTCACTCGCCTCTGGCAATTAAAGCACATCACTGAAGCAGCCCCACCTCCTGAAGTCCTGAACATCTTCTGATCTTTAGGCAGCAGGTCAGCTAGAGTTCACGTGTGTGTGTGTGTGTGTGTGTGTGTGTGTGTGTGTGTTTGTGTGTATGTGGTGCAGTGTGGTGTGTGAGCGAGATCGGGTGAAGTGAGTGCAGCTCTCTGTTCTTTTTCTCTCTCTCCTTTGTTAGTTTGTTTGTTTGGGTCAGAGTCGCACTCTGTCGTCCAGGCTAGAGTGTACTGTAGCCTTGACACGCTGGGCTCAGGTGATCCTTCCCCCTCAGCATTTCAAGTAGCTGAAAATACAGATGCCCGCCACCACATTGGCTATTTTTTTTTTAATTGTAGAAATGAGGTCTTGCCAAGTTGCCCAGGCTGGTCTCAAACCCCTGGGCTCAGACAATCCCCTCACCTCTGCCTCCCAAAGTGCTGGGATTACAGGCATGAGCCACTGCACCCGGCTATTCCTTCTCTCTTTAGCCTTCTCTCCTTTCAGCTCCCTTCTCACTGTCTCACCAGCAGTTTTTGCTCTGGCTGTTCTGAAGTTCCTGGCCATCGTAGGTATACCCTGTGTTCAGAGCTAAAAGTTTTTACCATCTTGAAAATGGAGAATTGGGATCAGAAAGTCTAATTCTGGGACTCTAGAAAAAGGGAATTAATGTCTTGCCCTTAGCTTTCTTATCTGTAAAATGGATATACTGTTAACCTCACTTAGTTGTCTTGAGGACTGAAGGCAATGCTGGTTTTGAAAAACCTTTGTAGGCCGGGCTTGGTGGCTCATCCTGTAATCCCAGCACTTTGGGAGGCCAAGTCAAGTGGATTGCCTGAACCCGTAGGTTTGAGACCCTCCCAGGCAACTTGGCGAGACCTCGTCTCTACAATAAATCAAAAATTAGCAGGGCGTGGTAGTTCCAACTACTTGGAAGGCTGAGGCGGAAGGATTGCTGGAGCCCAACAGGTTGACACTGGGGTGGCCATGACAGTGCCACTGCACTCCAGCCTGGGTGACAGATTGAGACTATGACTCAAAAAAAAAAAAAAAGAAAAAGAAAAATCTTTGTAAAATGCAAAGAGCTCTTAAAAGAAGTTGCTTCCAAAGGAAAAGAGCTCCATACTGTCAGACAGGAAGGCGTAGGATGTTCCCTCCTTCCTCACAGAAAACCCCTGGCTTAGGGAGAGATGCAATTTGATCTAGGTGGCTGCATCAGATGGTGTTCCGAGACTTCTCACGGACAGGGCTGACGCTGCTTAGGAGCTGGGCCAAGTCAGAGCCTCGCACGGCCCGGCTCCTCTGCCTCTGAAGGAGACTCAGGAGCCAGCGAGATGTCCCTTTCGAATCCAGCCCATGCACCTGGGCCCTTTCACTGCCGTTCTCACTTCACCAGCGCCTCCCCTCCCCACACAGACTTCCTGTTTTGAAACCACCAATAGGTGGAAAATGTGAGTACTACCACTTGAATGCTCAGGCTGTGCACACGCGTGCGTGTGTGTGTGTGCGCGTGCACGCTGTGTTAGCCAGTGTGAGTGTGCGTAAATGCATATGTGCAAAAGAGTTTGTGAATGTGGTAGCATATGTGTGTGTAGATGTTAGTGTATGAGCATGTGTTGTGCGTGCATGTAGGTGAGTGTGTGACTGATTATGAATATGTGAGTATGTTAGGTGGACATGTTTGTATGTATTTGGGCATATGTATCTGTGTGTGGCTGTGTGTGAGTGGGTACTTGTATGAATATGTGTATGTGACTGCATGAGCATATGTTGTATGTTTGAGCATGTGTCTATCTATGAGTGAATGTTGTGACTGATCATGTGTATATCTCTGTAAGTGCTTGTGTGAGTGTGTGATCAAGTGTGAGTGTATGTATGTGTGTGTGAGGGTGCTTATGGGAGGGTGTGTGTAAAAATGTGATCATATGCATGATTGTGTGATAGTGTGTCACCTGGTGTGAGAGTGTTTTGTGTTTGATCATGTGTGGGACTGGGTGTGAGAATGTGTTGTATGTGATCATGTGTGACTATGTGTTTGTGTATGGTCGTGTATGTGTGTGACCAAGTGTGAGCATGTGTTGTGTGACTGTGTGATTGTGTTTGTGCATGTGGGACCAGGTGTGAGCGTAAGTGTGCTGCACAGCCCAGGGAAGAGCAGTGGAGGTAGAGGGCTTGGCCGTGCAGAGAACTGCAATCTGATGGGGAGGGCGACTGAGAAGCAGCAGCTGTCTCAGGGAACTTGTCTGCCTGAGTGACGAGAGAGAAGCAAGGTAAACTTAGCATCACAAGCACATCCAGGAAGGCTGCCTGAGGCCTTTCCTATCGACACTAAAAAACTCACCTCTCAGCTTGTATCAAGGTATTTTTTTCCCTCTAGCTTTAAAACAAATAATATTGGCCGGCCACAGTGGCTCAAGCCTGTAATCCCAGCACTTTGGAAGGCCGAGGTGAGAGGATTGCCTATGCCCACAGGTTCGAGAACAGCCCAGGCAACTTGGTGAGACCTCATCTCTACAGTAAATCAAAAAATTAGCCGGGCATGGTAGCATGCGCCTGTAGTTTCAGCTACTTGGAAGACTGAGGCAGAAGGATCCCTGAGCCCAGCAGGTTGACACTGGGATGACCATGAGTATGCCACTGCACTCCAGCTTGGGCGACAGAGTGAAACTCCAACTCAAAAAATAAAATAATAGTAATAATATAATAATATCTTACTACTCCAGAAATGGCTTCTTTAGGAATTAGATCACATTATAGACCAGACTCCCAGCCCGCCTAGCTAGAAGGGTAGGCGATATGTCTAGTCCGTTTCTTTATCCCCAGTACCTAGCACAGTTCCTGGCAACTAGCAGGGATCCATCCAGTGAATTCATTCAGCAAGTATTTATGGGGTGCTTACTATGTACCAAAGATTGTTCAAGGCTCTTGGGCTTCAACACAAATCACAGCAAAGTCTTTGATCTCAGGCAGCATACAATACTGGGGGGAGATGATTACAAGCCCACAAAAACCTACATACATATGTCTGGTGCTGGAAATGTTGGGTGACAGAACGGGTTCCTTTTCAGGCTCTTTCCACAGCTTTGTAGAAGAGGCCTTGGCTTCTCCTCTCAGCAGAGGGAAGGCCATAATCAATACGCCTTTCTTCATTTACAAAGAAAATATTATTGACCTACAGCTTTTTGAAAATGAAAGTTTTCCCCTAGTGAGCAAATATAAATGGGTAAGCTTTGTCTCCCCTGCCACACCCTCCCTGACCCCTGTGGGCCACCTCGTGACTTGAATCTCTTCCCCCCTTGCACCTGCTGTTCCCTCTCTTTGTCTTCCATTCATCAGTCAAGGCCCAGTTCAAATCCTGTCCCTTCCGTGGGCGGAGTTATTCTCTCCTTGGTGATGCATCTGCATGCCTTAAATGACCAGGGGAAGCATATCTGTCACGAGCATTATGATTATTTACTCCCTGTTTGTCTTCTGTCTCAACTGAACTCTTTCAGGCCAGGGACTATGTTTTGTCTATCACTGAAGTTCCCAGAGCCTGGCACAAGGCCTCGTCTTTCTCATTCTCAGATGTTCAACACGTGTGGGATGGATGAATGGATGGGTGGGTGGGCAGATGAATGGTTAGATGAAGACTCCTTGCCCGCCCTTATGTAATGAAAGATACATACTACACAGACGGCAACCCAGGCTGAGGGGGTAGGCCAAGGCCCAGGGACCATGAGAGGGACAGAGTTTTAACAGTGACTGATATTGAGCCTGGGCTGCTTCTGCATTTTAATAAATGATCTGAGAAAGGAACTTCAGAGTGAAACTCGCACATCTGTGGGTGACACAGAGCTCTTTTGGTGGGGAGGTTCCATGCAGAAGGGTAGACCCGGGGAGGATCTCCTGAGACGTGAGTGGGTGGCAAGTGGAGGGGGCCTTCAGACCACTGTACTGAGGCAGAAGTTATGTGAGTAAAAGATGCTGCCTCAGCCGGGCTCGGTGGCTCAGCCTGTAATCCCTCGCTTGGGGAGGCTGAGGTGAGTGGATTGCCTGAGCCCGCGGGTTCAAGACCCGCCTGGGCAACTTGGCGAGACCTCATCTCTACAATAAATCAAAAAATTAGCCGGGCATGGTAGCGTGCGCCTGTAGTTCCAGCTACTCAGAAGGCTGAGGCAGAAGGATCACCGGAGCCCAGCAGGTCGAGGCTGCAGTGGCCGGGAGCGGCCACTGCACTCCAGTCTGGGCGACAGAGTGAGACTCCAACTCAAAAAAAAAAAAAAAGATGCTGCCTCTGGGTCATTAA